>JAXIVJ010007036.1:10000-27500 GCA_036785665.1 Chirona hameri
CGCACTCCTATGACTTTTGAATTTTCAAAAGCCACCGCTATATATCAATTGCCAATACAATCTCTATCGATCCCCATCGGTTGCGTTACAATCGGTTGATAAACATGACAGCTGTGTTGGATCACAAATACCTCTAAAATGTGTAGTTTTTTCCCCCCTGTTGCCCCCTATAAACCATTTCGGATTTATTTTTTAGAAATGTAGATCGTGTTGAGGGGAATCAAACATCGATTGATTTTTGAAAATCGGACGGGTAGATCTCGAGATATCCGGGGGCGGAATCCCCCCCTCCCCCCCCCACACACACACCCTGTTACAAATAGGGGTAGTCAGGAGCCTGATACAAATAGGGTTATGATACATCAAAATGAAACGTTGAATCCACCGAACATGCTTAGAACATTCTACATCAAAATTCTACTTCATTATAATCCTTAAAATACTTTCCTAATATGTTAGAAAAGTGATTAGTGTACAGCTGAAGTTTGTTCACCATTGACTCACATGCTTTGGTGAAAAGGCTTAAAACATATTTATTTCTGGGCGGGAGTCCACAAACTGGAAAGTTTGTGGACTGCAGGTCACGTGACCTGCAGTTTTTAGACTATAGATCACGTGACTAAGCCAGACTTGAATGAAAATTGACAGTTATCGCAGTGTCTCTCTCCTCCCGCTACTCGGCAAAGTACTGGAGAGATGTGTTTTTGAGCAACTTTGGTTCCATGTCACACCAGCGCTAAACGAAAACCAGCACGGTTTCGTCCTACGCAGATCGTGTGACACGAACTTTGCCTGCTTATTAAAAACAGCGTGGGAGTCAATTCAGTGCAGGCACCAAACGGATGTGATCTACACTCTAATGCTCTAAAATGGATATCCACGTTTCTCTGTAATCGTAGGCAACGGGTAAATGTAAATGGAAAATCTTCTGATTGGACCACGGTTCGCTCTGGGACGCCGGAGGGTAGTCTGGGATCACCGTTGCTCTTTGCCATGTATATTATTGACTTACCGGCCAACATACAGTCCAGCATCCTGCTATTTGCTGACGACGTCAAACTGTATAGTAAAATTACCTGTCAGGAAGACACAGAAATTATCCAGGCAGATATCGAGCGACTCCCACGCTGGTCGGAAGCCTGGAGGCTCAATTTAAATCCATCAAAGTGTCGATCATTTCGGATATCACTAAACTCAACTACATCATTCAGACCACATACAAAATTCGCGACACCCCCCTTCAACATGTAAAAAAAAGTTCGCGATTTGGGGCTGTGGCTGGACAGGAAACTTACATTTGCCGACCATATAGACTTTGCAGTCAGCAAAACGAACAGGATGCTGGGCCTGCTCATTCGATCTTTCCAGACCGGCAGAGTGGCGGGAGGACTGGCCGCTGCCCCCCTATTAGCAGCATACTACGCTAACGTTCGGTCTATTCTTGAATACGGTTGCGTCATTTGGGGTGGGGCTGCAAAAAAAAACATTTAGACCAACTGGACAGAGTCCAGCACAAATTTATCATGTGGCTGGCTGCCCACTCACACACCAATCGGCCTTCCCACTCACTCTCATATCACGATCTGTTGAAGCTTTTTATTTATTAATTTAAATTAGCAGTTTGTCCCAAAGAAGGCTTCAGCACGACATTTGTTTCATTCAAAAAGTCATGTTAGGAAGAACGGATTCAGCCTTTCTGCTCGGAAGCATCCCCATTCACGTGCCCCAGCGTCGAACTAGAGCTGCACAGTCCCAATCCCAACTCCCAACTCCTTCACGTTCCATCCACACGTGAAGCGCGAGTGAAGACCATTAAACGTGGGCTGTTCGGGAGGGCCGTTAGGGAGTACAATGTATACCTGGCAAAATGTCCATCGGCAGACCCATTCGGGGCATCCTACCAAGTGTTTAGAGCTGGGGTAGTGATATATTTTAAACAGTGTCCATTTTAATATCTGCTTATAGCTATTACAATCGTTGTTTTATGTGTATTTTTAGGGTTGTGTTATGTGCTTTTATGTATATTTTCAAGTTTGTATTTTGATGTGATTTATAGGTTTGTGTTTATATTTGATGTTATTGATGTGATGTTTAATTGAAGTGTTTTAACTTTGGACTTGAGCTGTAATTGGGTTACTGCTGCCTGTTGTTCATTTACCTGAATAAACAAAACTAAACAGACTTGATTTTTATCTATCGCTGCACACTCGCTCGTCCACAAAGCTATATACCAGTAAGGCGCCGCAGTTGGCGATGAACGAGCGAGCGCGAAGAAAATGTATGGTGAATTTCAACTCCATCGGGCAAGTAGTTTCTGAGATACAAAAAAACGAGCGCACGTGCGCACGTGCAGAAGCCACCCGCCCCTGAGTTGGGGGAAAGTGGCGGCTGAGAGGTCCCTAACCACGCACAAAATTTGAACACAATCGGCCCAGCCGTTCCTGATATATATAATAGGGGTGTGCACGTGCGCACGTATAGAGGCACCCCATCCCTGACATGTGGGAAAGCAGCGGCTCTGGGGTCCCTAACCACACACCAAATTTGAACACAATCGGCTCAGCAGTTCCTGAGATATAGAATAGGGGTGTGCACGTGCGCACGTGCAGAGGCACCCCGCCAATAACTTGTGGGAAAGTGGCGGCTGAGGGGTTCCTAACCACACACCAAATGTGGTGAACACAATCGGCTCAGCCGTTGCGGAGTTATTGCGAGAATACACCTTCCAACACCCCTCACGCGGTACGCGCCACGCGCAGTGGTAGACACCCACGTGAGTCGGCACTGGTCTCAAATAGGGTAGGTTGGATGGGGCTGCTCAGCAAAGAAGCCCGCTTGTCAATCGGACGTGCGGTTGCAGAGATATTAGCTTTTCGAAAGCGTCGCCACGGGCCGGGACGGGTCGGGCCGCTCATATTCAGATGTGTTCCCATACACCACGAAAAGACGAGCGAGCGCTTCGCGCTCGCTCGTAACTAGAAAAGGAAGGGAAAGAACGGGTCATACTTCCGTAAGTTGCTGCCTTTCATTAACTAGCGAAAGGATCAGATGAAGCATACGATACGATGAATGGTCGTTTCCGCTCCATCAATAGCCCCGTTTACATAGCATAAACCAGTAAGGCGCCGTAGTTGGCGATGAACGAGCGAGCGCGAAATAAATGTATGGTGAATTTCAACCCGATCGGGCCAGTAGTTTCTGAGATACAAAAAAGGTGCGCACGTGCGCACGTGCAGAGGCACCCAGAGGCACGAAAGCTCATGAAAAACGCAATCGCACTTGGTGTCATACAATTGTGTATCAGGTAAACAGTGTAGGCTCCACTCCAGAGGAAATTTGGCTATACGTGGTATTTCGAGTTGAAGAAAAAAAACGAATATGATATTTGTTTGGACGATAGATGGATATTCGTCGAAAAATTGGCATGTTTCTCTTTTCTCCTTCCTGGCCATACAAAACTTCATGACAATGTATGACGTCATTCATATGGTAGCATGGATATAGAAACCATTGCACACAATAACGACGGACTTTAAGCATATATATATATATATATATATATATATATATATATATATATATATATATATATATATATATATATATATATATATATATACGCAGGCTGCTCATCCTTCCGTGGTATATGTGAAAAGTCGGAATATGAGCGGCCCGACTCGGCCAGTAGAGGCGAAAAACCTCGAGGCTGACACCGACAAAGAGCCAGGCTAACTCACTGCCATTTTTCGCGCTCTTATGGCAAATTACTCTAAAAACAAGGGTTTTCTCATGCCTCGGTGACTAACAACATTTATACAAATCGGCACTTTGGCACATTTTGTAAACATATAACACATTGTGTCAACACGCAGCACATTGTGTCAACACACAGCACATTTTGTCAACACAACACATTTTGTGATCGTTACAATGAGTGCTACACACACTAGCGGATCCAGGGAGGGGGGGGGGGGGTAGCGGCCATGCCCCCCCCCCCCCCCCAACAAAAACGACTAAAATCGGCACAAAAATTTAGACATTTCTGATATAGAAGACAATCTAAGCAACTTTTACCAAGGAAAGTTTGTTTTAAATCAGCTATTTTAAGACGGACCTATTGCTATTGCTTATTAATATTGCATAAGCAAGCGATATCCGATGAGGTTTCTGAATTGTGTGACAATTTTTGGAATTTCCTCCGCCCCCCCCCCCTTTTATTGTATTGTTGTTTCTTAATTTGCAGCCAAACGTACGCTAGAGGAGAAGATAAACCGGACCATACATAGTAGCCGTTTTCACAATGCTTTTGTATTGCGTTGGTACCATCCGTAAAGTACCACATTCCTAAGGGACCTAACCACATTCCTGAGGAACCTAATCGAAAACGCATGAAATACAAGGTTTGGGGCGGTGAAATAATTATTTTGCCCTTCAAAAACATCAAAATAGCCGAAAAATGCTGTACATAAACGTCTGATATGACAAATTTCAATCAAATCTCGTTTGAATTTCCCGGGACTTTAGGATTTGGTCCGACTCGGCGAGCGGGACCAAACTAGAACTGGCATATTAGGTCCCTTAGGAATGCGGCTGGTACCTAACACAGGAACAATTTAAAATGAATTGTTGACCAATCAGCGCTTCGGACCAGGAGATGAGGAATGCGCAATAAACATCGCTGTGTCTTAGTTTAACTGACACCTTAGTGCTGAATTACGAGACCGACATTGACCAATCAGAGCGTAGATTCTGGTCTGTCTGGATGTATCCTGTCGTCTGATTGGTGAAGCCGTTGGCTTTGGGCTATCTGGCGTCGTGATAAAGTGAACCACGTCCCTCCTGTTTGTTTTTCATCGTTGATCCGTTGTTATTTCAATTTAGCACGTTTGTCAGATTATTCCTGCCTACATAGGTATTTCAATTTGAACATTGCCAGCAGCGGAAATGGACGGCGAGTTTGACCAAGCATATCTAAGTAGATAAATAATCGAAAAGAATATGCGAAATACCAGCCACATGTGTCTTGAAAGGCTATAGGGCTCTCATTTAAATTATCATCAAAATGACCACTTTCTTATTAACTTTATGTTAACCCTATTTGTAACAGGCTCCTGGCTACCCCTATTTGTAACAGGGGGGCGGATTCCGCCCCCCCCCCCCCCGGAGATCTCGAGATCTACCCGTCCGATTTTCAAAAATGAAACGGTGTTTGGTTCCCCTCAACACGATCTACATTTCTAAATAATAAAAAAAAATCTAAATTTTGGATAGGAGGGCAACAGGCGGGCAAAAACTACAAATTTTAGTGGTATTTTTGATCCAACATAGCTTTCATGTTTATCAGCCGATTTTAACACAACCAATAGGAATCGATAGAGATTGAATTGGAAATTGATATATAACGGTCACGTTTGAAAATGCAAAAATCATAGGCGTGTGCAGGTCACTCAATATGGGGGTGAAGTAAATGCGTAATAAAACCATTTTTTGATGTTTTTTTTATATAAATGAAATGGTATGTGATTGTGACAATAGACAAAACAGTTATAAATCTCTTTTTTTGCCATAGGCGGTACCAGGTTAGTGAAAAGGGGAGGTCAAATTGGGAAAAAAATATTAACCGCAGACAAGTTGCTACCCAGCACTATAAATATGTTACTGATCGTAGATAGTTCCTTTTTGCATGTTTTACTTCATCATAGGCGTATCCAAGATCCAAACTGGGGCGGCGCAAGACCTTTTGATAAGTACATTATCCGCTATTATGATACTAACTAGTCAACAGTGACTATTTCACTTACAACTTCAATTAACATTGCTTACCCCCCCCCCCCTTTTTACCCTACCTGGACTCGCCTATTATATTATAATCGTTCGTAGAGTAGCCTGTGGTGCGTGTTTCATCCGAAAACTGCAGTATGTTATGTCATTGTACGCCCATGCCTCTTAGTTCCCTTGCAATAATATGACCCCCTTTTTTCCATTCCTGAGCGCGCCTCTGCAAAAAATGACTGTGTTGCCTTCTCTGGCCTCATATGTGCATATATAATTATAAGCTAAACGTCTATTGCGCCGTTATCGCTGGCATATCGTCATCACCATGTCAGTCACCCCCCTTTTCATGTGCCTGAACACGTCCCTGAAACTCTATATGTAATAAATTATGCAAATAATGGAAGCAGAAGCTATCTTTTACATCTTGATAGCTATAAATGTCCCTTACATTGCTCTATTGGCTTCCCGCCAAGCATTGGATACTTCCTGGAAACCCCCCATTTTCAAGCCCCTGAAACCGCCTCTGCCATGCAATTTTTATGATATTTCAATAACATCAACTAATTTGCACTTGTTGCAATCACCGTAAACCGATGTAACTCCTTCATACTTGAGGAAGTTAGGAAGAAACCGTGAAGATCGCATTTCCGTATTATCGCCAAATGTCGCCTCCGAACCCACCCAAAACTGTGCCCTGGAACCGCCTCTGTTCAGGTTAAGAACTCAAAATTTTGACTCCAAATGCGGTATTCGATTCTATGAAAAGTCCCAAAATTTCATGAGCCTGCTCCCAGCCGTTCTGGAGATATCTGCGAAAAACATGAGGAGGGGGGGGGGCGGAATCCGCCCCCCCCCCCCCCCCTGTTACAAATAGGGTTAAAACATCAATATTTTATCAAGCATTCATCCATTTCTAGAATATTATAATGCAATTTAACTGACATAAACTAGCCTAACTAATCACAATAGTTCAGTAGTTCACCTCCCCAGTCCCCAGTGTTACAGCACTGGGAGCCTGAAAAAGTGGCGGGTGGTGCTGCCGGCTTGATGACACCATTGGGAGGGTAAACTTAATGGCATAGGCCTGTCTAACCTAATTTAACCCTAACCCTGCCATTAACCCGCGAGTTACTGGGGTATATTTCATAACGCGACTTACTGGGGGGGTTATTTTTGCCCCCCCCCCCCCCCCCCCCCTCGGATCTCCGGAACTACTAGACCGAATGTAAAAATTCAAACGGCATTCGATAGCTCTGGGAAATTTATCGAGGGAAACATAATATTGTTGACCTCGGGGTCACTGATGACGTCACAGGTCAGGTCAAGTATAAAATGTTTGACCGTGTCAAAAGGTCTCGATGGATGGAATTGTCGCGCAAATTGCGATATTAAACGCATAAGCTGTCGATAAATCGGTATGATTCGTGTGTCTGACACTTCTAAGTACCTTTCTAAGCTGTTTATGACCTTGGGTCAGGTCAAGGTCATCCGAGGTCACGAGGTCAAACTGCAGATTACGGTCATTAGGCGTTGTAACACATGTGTATGGGTTTGTTTATCTCTAGAACGCGTAAAATGACCTTAGAACATTGTTTGTTCCATATAAATAGAAGTAAAAAGCAAAAATGGAAATGCATTTTTTATGCATAGTAATGCTGTGAGAGGTGGTCGATTTCTGTCATTTAAAGGTCATAACTTAGTCATTTTTGAAGATATCGACTTCAAATTTGGTACACATATTCACCGCACACGTCTCAATCACATATATTTCGGTTTTTTGATAATTCTGATTTTGTCTTGAAAATTTTGTTTAAAAAAAAAAATGTATTTGGATTTCTCAAAATTTGAATTTAAAAAAAAATCAAAAATCCGAGATATTAGTTTGATAGCCTGGTCTATTGTGAGTAATTCAATTTAAGACAATTGAGTGTATCTCAAACATCGTACATTTGACAGCGTTTTCCGCAAACCATTATTTTGCAACCAAAACCGAAGAACATGACGTCACTCTGACGTCATTCCCGGTTGACCTATCATAACCTCATATTTTTCCTTTTGCCAACATGTGTAGAATTGATGTGAGAGAAGGTACTGCAGATTTGGCGACGATATCGGTGTTTGTTAAAGAGTTATTACAAAATAACGGGAGGGGGGCAAAAATAGCCCCCCAGGTAACCCGCGGGTTAAAGGGAAATAATTACCTTTTTATTTTGTTAGCAACAATTTCTTAGGCTACCGTTATGGTTTTAAATTACTTTATTCAAATTTAGGCATTAAATAAAATTATTCCCAAATTTAAAGTTGTAAGTTTGGAAAAAAATACAAAACAAGTACCTTGTGTACTTCATGAAGGTCATTGACAAATTCGTCCTTCCTACCATTGTTTACATCGAGTGCGGCATTTTTGGAGGCTCTGTGACATTTCCGATCAAACAGATCCGTGAAGCAATCCGTGAAGCATCCGTGATGCATGACTGACTATCAGTATAAGTCATGAATAACAACAACATGCAAACTATACGAACTCGAATAAAATAAGGGCGGAATGAATTGACCCCAGGCAAGCAAGTTTTTGCAAAGCACTCGGCACTGCGCCACAATAGCAAAAGGCGAGAGAAATGCATATTGGATACAATATTATTACGTCATAAGTTTCTGAAGTGTCAACTACTATGAAATACAGTGATAAAATACCTTTAATAATGATTAACAAGAAAATTCAAACTTAAAAACAATTATTTGAATAAGTCTTTAATTAGCTTTCAACTCAAAATCAGATATATTTTGCAATGCTACACAAGATTGGCACCAGTGACGTCATTAACAAAGCCTGCTACGGGACTTGGGTATTCTAATCAGGAACAACTCGCCACAATGGTTAAGTGCGCGAGAAGCATGCCAATGACTTTGTAACAAATCGCCGAAGCTAAATAGGTCGCCGTCAATGTGCATCGATGAGCTTCCGATTCAATTGCCAGTTTGTGTTATTGTTTGTTAGTTTTTTTGGGGAAAAATTATTATTTTTCATGAAAAATATAAAGCATAGTGCTATATACAGCCACAGACAAATAATACAATATCCTAATGTTGAAACCAAATGAATCGATTTCCAAAAATTGAGGGTCGCAACCACTAACTATGCCGCCGTTGATGTGCATCGATGAGCTTCCGATTTTATTGCCGCTTTTTCCAATCGCTGTTAGTTTTAGAAGATCGCCGGGAATATAATCACAACAAGCAGAACGCACAATATATTTTCCACTCCATTGCGTAAAAAAAACAATACGGGAAAAGCCCGCAGTTTGATGAGGACCAAAAGTACTTGCAAGTACCGATCGTTAAAAGTGTGGAACGCTTATCAACTATAACTTGAAATATCTTTTGGTAGGAAAGTTTTCATGCAAAATATGATGAATTTACAATATATTTTGGTCTCGTCTGGCGATTTCAAGTGCTTACTCCATTTTTGTGGGAAAAGGTCATTATTTCCCTTTAAGTCTGATCAGGGCAAAACCTAAGATTCGCTTGTAGCCATTAACCCTATTTGTAACAGGGGGGGGGGCGGATTCCGCCCCCCTAATGTTTTTTTGCAGATATCTCCAGAACGGCTGGGAGCAGGCCCATGAAATTTTGGGACTTTTCATAGAATGGAATACTGCATTTGGAGTTAAAATTTTGAGTTCTTAACCTGAACAGAGGTGGTCCCAGGGCACAGTTTGGGTGGGTTGGGAGGCGACATTTGGCGATAATACGGAAATGCGATCTTCACGGTTTCTTCCTAACTTTCTCAAGTATGAAGGAGTTACATCGGCTTACGGTGATTGCAACAAGTGCAAATTAGTTGATGTTATTGAAATATCATAAAAATTGCATGGCAGAGGCGGTTTCAGGGGCTTGGAAAGGGGGGGGGGATGTTTCCAGGAAGTATTCAATGATTGGCGGGAAGCCAATAGAGCGAAGTAAGGGACATTTATAGCTATCAAGATGTAAAAGATAGCTTCTGCTTCCATGATTTGCATAATGTATTACATATAGAGTTTCAGGGGCGTGTTCAGGCACATGAAAAGGGGGGTGACTGACATGGTGATGACGATATGCCAGCGATAACGGCGCAATAGACGTTTAGCTTATAATGATATATGCACATATGAGGCCAGAAAAGGGAATAAAGCCATTTTTTGCAGAGGCGCGCTCAGGAATGGAAAAAGGGGGTCATATTATTGCAAGGAAACTAAGAGGCATGGGCGTACAATGACATAACATACTGCAGTTTTCGGATGAAACACGCACCGCAGGCTACTCTACGAACGATTATAAGATAATAGACGAGTCCAGGTAGGGTAAAAAGGAGGGTAAGCAATGTTAATTGAAGTTGTAAGTGGAAAAGTCACTGTTGACTAGTTAGTATCATAAAGCGGATAATATACTTATCAAAAGGTCTTGCGCCGCCCCAGTTTGGATCCTGGATACGCCTATGATGAAGTACAACATGCAAAAAAGGAACTATCTACGATCAGTAACATATTTATAGTGCTGGGTAGCAACTTGTCTGCGGTTAATATTTTTCCCAATTTGACCTCCCTTTTTCACCTAACCTGGTACCGCCTCTATGGCAAAAAAAGAAAGATTTATAACTGTTTCGTCTAATGTCACAATCACATACCATTTCATTTATTTAAAAAAAAACATGATTTTTTTTTATTACGCATTTACTTCACCCCATATTGAGTGACCTGCTCACGCCTATGATCTTTGAATTTCAAAACGTCAACGTTATATATCAATTTCAATTCAATCTCTATCGATTCCTATTGGTTGTGTTAAAATCGGTCGATAACATGAAAAGCTATGTTGGATTTTAAAAAATCGGTCTGGGTCGGCCAGCAGGGGCGCAGGAGTAGAAGGAGGCTGTTGGGCTGTCCTTTTCGAGGTAGAAGACAGGCCTGTCGCTGCACCTGATGATGGGCCTGGTTCCGGGAGAGTTGGGCACTGCAATGGTTGAAGCTGATGAAGAAAGAAAACAGGAAAATCATGACATGATTCCCTGTAACATACTATGATAAAAACATGGGCACAGTGTCCCCCAAAATTTGTGCACATTTGGTGCAACATCAGTTGAAAATGGCCAAAAATGATCATAAGTCCACTTGATGTAACATAACCTTACAAACCAGTCTGCAAAACGTGGCAGGTTTCAACGACATAACATCCGGCAGAGTGGCACCAACACATCCAAATTGGGGCAGCTTTTGGGAATTTGGGGCACATCTCTGGAACACGTTACTCATCAGTCTCATTACTGGCACTATTATATAGGTCCAAAAAAATATATTAAATTGAATCGTCAATTTTGTTATGCAAAGTGGGCGGAGTTCGTCAGGCACTGACGCAGAAATTGAAACTCGGATCAGGAATAGTGCTATTTGGGGGAATTCATGTCAGAAAGGAGCAGAAGCAGGCAAATGAGGTTCTTTATTGCCAAAGTTGGTAAACATGATAATCGCAAAGGAATACAAACTGGAGTCATGTTAGTATGAAAGACAATGAGCACATCCCTGAAAATGTTAAAATGAGTGTTCTAAATTTGTTTACTGGATGGACAGGACAGATATTCGCTGTCAGGACATGATACCCTTACCATCTCCCCTTGAGTGGTCAAATGTGGGGAGGCCAAACAGGTGAGTTTTACCTATCTGATCTGGAAGACGTTACTCATCAGTAATGTGATAAAGTATTTGATTTGGAAAGTATTGTCTCTTTGGCTAGGCCAACAAATGCTCACTTAAAACGTTCGCACATCGACCCACACAAGCAGAATTTTAGCGTCATCGTTCAAAAACCATTGGAACTCACTCAATCTTAAATTATTAATTCTTATAAGGATTACGCCTTGTCAATACAGTCCACAAACGCACAAGGAATTTGCCGCCGCCATTATCTTACCGTGACAAATAATACATAAATTATAACCGTGTTCAATAACACCAGCCGTGCTGTGTACAGTGAGCTTGACGAATCACCGTTGACCTTGCTAGAGCCAGCTCATCGCTGATTGGTCAAACTTACTGTACACACCGTGCGAACGCTAGTCTGAACACAACTATTCTCATGCAGGGCAAAACTGCGGATCAGCCAGCAGTCGCCAAGACCCCCAAATTTGGCGAAATAGAGCCAAGATTGGTTGACTTTAACAGAAAATCTTTAGGCTATATGCTGTGACGTCACCAGTAAATCTGGTATAAACCTCCCATCTGGTATAAGCCTTGGCGTTCGTTCAAAAATCTGATCTAGAGCTGTTGAGGTAGAGTTTTGAGAAAAACGAACATCAGATCATATGATTTCTATATCCAAGCTACAATTCTGCCATCTCAGTTCAAAACCCCAATGTCCACAACTTCCCTTTTATGCAAATAGCAAATAGAAAACGATAAAAGAAAGGAAATGTCATTCTCTTCAAAATGGGCTGTCTCGGATTTTGCGTCATTTTGGGGTTTTGACAACCCCAAATAAAAATAAACCTGTTTTTTTTAATCCACAAAATCAATTATTGATGTTAATTCCTCTAGAGGTGTATTTTTTCGGTAACTTGGTAGCGAGCATTGGTGACAGAGACAGCATTGGCGACGAGAAACAGAGTCAGTGTAGCGACAAATATTGCGCTTTGGGGAAGTTTATGCCGTTGTCGGAGGATCAGAACCCGGCCGAACCGAGCAATAGAATGGACCTTGTTCGTTGCACTTGGTTGTGTGTCCCATTCTTTGTGAGGAAAACAAAAACGGGAAAGTTTCAGAAGAAACCAAATATAGCATTGGGGGCGAAATTGTACATTTTTAAGCCTGAGGAAAATGGTCCCAAGCACAACAAAATAAATGATCACGCAACAAACAATACGCTTCATTGATTTCACCCACAATACAACACATAAGGTATGCTTGCAAGCAAAATATCAACGACTTGTTCTCTAGATCGTACAGACTCAGAGCATAGCTAATTAACAGTCGAGTTTCTTTGGGGCGATCGGTTTGTCGCTGCCGGTAAGTAAGCGTATTTCGGTTTCCCGCCTTTTAATTGCCACTGGCTAGCGTAAAACCGAACATAAGTCAGTCAAAAATATAGATATTGCTTTAAAATTTGGTTTGGGCATCGTCTATACTTGGTTCTCCAATATATCTTCCGGTTTTGATATATATGAAAATGTTCTTTTGTGATGACAAACTGTTTTTTTTGGGTGGGGGAAATTTTCACAAAATCAAATTGTCAAATATATTCAAAAACCGGAACGTATATTGGAGAACCAAGTATGGGACGTTGCCAAAGCCGAATTTCAAAGCAATATCTATATTTTTGACTGACTTATGTGATATCTCCGGTTTTACGCTAGCCGGTTTTCCCGCATACATAGAATGCGGGAAACCGAAATACGCGGTCTAGAAAATACGCTGCGGCTGGTATCGCGCGACAGCCCGGCCCATTGACTTGCGTTATAGCAAGTGGTATCAAGCTTGTATCGAAGGTGAGTGTCGCAGTGAGTGTCGCATGGAAGCTTTTCCGGACATAACTAGTGTATTTATCGACCGATTGCAATGCAACTGTCAGTACCATACTTTTGAACAATTTGACACATACTCTCAATTTTGTGTTAGTTCTATCTCCCATGACCCCCATTCAATACTTACCTATGACCAGTTTCTCAAGGTCATATCAGGCGCAACTGGCGTCCCGTAGTATCGTTGCTTGTAACTTGTGCAGCTTCCGAGTGTTAGCTGCTCAAGAACATATGCACAGGTGTCAACAGGTGACATTTATGGTTTCCACTGAGATTGTGACCTCAGTTGACCTTTCAGGGGTCAACCGAAGTCACTGACCTCCGATGACCTGGTATGACCTTTTTTGCCCTATGGCAGTTCCTAGGACATTTTGTGACGCTGATTAAAAAATTGGCATCCATTTTACATTTGTATATGTTCCACTGGAGTCATGCACTTTCACAGGTCAACCGAGGTCACTGACCTCCGATGACCTGAGATGAACTTTTTGTAATCTGGTAGTTTCTAGGATATTTTGTGATGCTGATTTGAAATTTGGCATCCATTTTGCTTCGCTCGGCTTCGCTCGTGAAACGTCCATCCAGTCGTCTAACTGAAAGTATTTTGCTTGATATGTGGCGACAATCCTCTCCGGGGAGTTTTCATCGTGCGACAGAAATTGTCCTAGATTTGTCGTGAGCGACAAATCTCGCCATTTATAGACCTCTGGATGGTATAAAAAAAAACGAAATCAACATATCGGAGCACAAAATATGGATGATAGATACCCACAAGAAAATTTCAAAGCAATATCTTTATTTTTGACTTATGGCTCCCAAAGCTTAGGTAACTCATGACGCATTTTTTAAAGTTATTTTTATTCTAGTGACCAGATACAGAAAAATAAATGCCAGCGCTATATTTCTGAGACAAAACTGGTGTAGAAACATACCTTTTTATTTAAATGAATCAATTTCAAATTTTGACCTTATGTGACCTAACCTTAACCTGAGGCCCATTATATGCTGTCAGGTTGTGAAAATGGCTGCTGCTATCGAATTATACGAGTAAATTAACCCATAAAACATCTGTAGCATGGTTTTCGTAGACCTCTTGTTAATAGTGACCTTTTGTGACCTGACCTTGACCTGCACCTTTACTTACAATTTCACTTTTGCTTATGCATGATATGTAGTATATCTTTGAGAACACTTTGTGCGATAATAGTCACAATCTAAGGCTATGGATGTAGAATATGTCCCAAAAACTCAAATATTTAACAAATAACCGTGACCTGACATGTGACCTTATTTTGAATTTTTGTAAGCGTTACATGCGTCTTATTGAGATATTTCGAATGCCGCCTTGCGCATCTCGATGCGGTTATTGGTTCGGAAGATAACGAGTGGGGCAGAATCTTCCCCCAACGCGGCTGGGCGTGTTCGGCTGAATACCCCAGCGGGGCGCGGGTTAGGTGATAATTAAAAACTCCTCTCCCTTGTCAACGACTTTTTTCGATGCGCCCCGGGCCTGCAGCCCCCCCCCCCCCCCCCCCCCCCTCCTCAATGAACATCCTGGATCCGCCCCTACATATGTGTCACAAAATAATGCAGACAAATGAATCAAAAGGTTTCCCTTTAAGGTAATTGCATTGACAAATGGACTATTTATGAATAATTAAACAGACTAACCCTCGCCCGGGTAGGGGGTGAATGCCAACCCCCCTTCCCCCCCCCCCCCTCGGTTTTTCTAAAATAACACGGATTGCGATGAAACTTTCAATACCCTACTTTTGACAAATTTGACACATAATCTGAAAAAAATGAATTTCTAACCCACATGACCCGTGACCTATATGCTCATTCACGATTCTAGCTCGATAAAATTCAATTTATATGCATTTACAATTTTGATGACCCTGTTTCTCAAGGTCATGTCAGGCGCTACTGGCGTACCGCAATATCAATTCCTGTAACTTGTGCAGTTTCCGAGTGTTTGTTGTTCAAGAGCATATGCACAGGTGTTTCCAGGTGACAGTTGCGGTTTCCACTGATATTGTGACCTCGATTGACCTTTTCAGAGGTGAACTGAGGTCATTGACCTCCGATGACCTCAGATGACATGTTTGGGCTTCTGGCGGTTTCTAGGACATTTTGTGACGCTGATTTCAAATTTGGGATTCATTTTACATAATTATATGTTCCACTGGGGTCATGCGCTTCCACAGGTCAACCGAGGTCACTGACCTCATGACCTGACATGACTTTTTTGGAATTTGGCAGTTTTTAAGACATTTTGTGACGCTGATTACGCATTTGGCACCCATTAACCCTATTTGTAACAGGCTCCTGGCTACCCCTATTTGTAACAAGGGGGGGCGGATTCCGCCCCCCCCCCCGGAGATCTCGAGATCTACCCGTCCGATTTTCGAAAATGAAACGGCGTTTGGTTCCCCTCAATACGATCTACATTTCTAAATAATAAAAAAATATAAATGTTGGATAGGGGGGCAACAGGGGGGCAAAAACTACAAATTTTAGTGGTATTTTTGATCCAACATAGCTTTCATGTTTATCGACCGATTTTAATACAACTAATACGAATCGATAGAGATTGAATTGGAAATTGAAATATGATGGTGTTGTTTGAAAATTCAAAAATCATAGGCGTGTGCAGGTCACTAAATATGGGGGTGAAGTAAATGCGTAATAAAACCATTTTTTGATGTTGTTTTTTTGATAAATGAAATGGTATGTGATTGTGACATTAGACAAAACAGTTAAAAATCATATTTTTTGCCATAGGCAGTGCCAGGTTAGTGAAAAAGGGGGTAAAATGGGAAAAAATATTAACCGCAGACAAGTTGCTACCCAGCACTATAAATATGTTACTGATCGTATATAGTTCCTTTTTGCATGTTGTACTTCATCATAGGCGTATCCAGGATCCAAACTGGGGCGGCGCAAGACCTTTTGATAAGTATATTATCCGCTATTATGATACTAACTAGTCAACAGTGACTATTTCACTTACAACTTCAATTAGCATTGCTTACCCCCCTTATACCCTACCTGGACTCGCCTATTACCTTATAATAGTTCGTAGAATAGCCTATGGTGCGTGTTTCATCCGAAAGCTGCAGTATGTTATGTCATTGTACGCCCATGCCTCTTAGTTTCCTTGCAATAATATGACCCCCTTTCTTCCATTCCTGAGCGCGCCTCTGCAAAAAAAGACTTCATTCCCTTTTCTGGCCTCATATGTGTATATATCATTATAAGCTAACTGTCTATTGCGCCGTTATCGCTGGCATATCGTCATCACCGTGCCAGTCACTCCCCTTTTCATGTGCCTGAACACGCCCCTGAAACTCTATATGTAATAAATTATGCAAATAATGGAAGCAGAAGCTATCTTTTACATCTTGATAGCTATAAATGCCCCTTGCATTGCTCTATTTGCTTCCCGCCAAGCATTGTATACTTCCTGGAAACCCCTCCTTTTCAAGCCCCTGAAATCGCCTCTGCCATGCAATTTTTATGATATTTCATTAACATCAACTAATTTTAATTTGTTGCAATCACCGTAAACCAATGTAACTCCTTCATACTTGAGGCAGTTAGGAAGAAACCGTGAAGATCGCATTTCCGTATTATCGCCAAATATCGCCTCCGAACCCACCAAAAACTGTGCCCTGGAACCGCCTCTGTTCAAGTTAAGAACTCAAAATTTTGCCTTCAAATGTGGTATTCAATTCTAGGAAAAGTCCCAAAATGTCATGAGCCTGCTCCCAGCCGTTCTGGAGATATCTGCGAAAAAACATGAGAGGGGTGGGGGCGGAATCCGCCCCCCCCCCCCTGTTACAAATAGGGCTAAGCATTATGATATGCTCATTCACGATTCTAGCTCGATAAAATTCAATTTATATGCATTTACAATTTTGATGACCTTTTGGTCATTGACATGACCTCAGAGGTCACCTAATGACCCAATACCTTCAAATAGGGTATCATCGGCTTCCTCTCGTCACAAGCAATACGCTCGTCTTTAAATCGATGTTTTAGCTCAATTAGGGGCGAAACGCTAAGGGGAGGGGGTCGTACCCCCCCTACCCGAACACGTAGTGATTTTGCCCTACCCCGGCGAGGGTTAACACGCGCACTGGAGGGCCTCTGATAATTACACGCCCTGAAGGGGGG
>JAXIVJ010007036.1:32500-62991 GCA_036785665.1 Chirona hameri
CCAACTTTTACTAACCAACTTAACGAACAATTTAAATCTATTAGCTTTGACTCTAATAACGTAGAAATCTATAACTCTCCTTTTACCAACTCCGTAGTTAACATACGCTATTGGTAAATGTGGTAAAACTTCCGTAGGACCAGATCAAATTGACTACTCCTTCTTTAAAAACTTGACAGAGACTGGTCTCACCAACTTACCTTCAATACCATGTGGTTTGATGGCACTTTCCCTGAATCTTGGCATAATAGTACGCTAATTCCTATACTTAAACCTCGCAAACCTAAATCTTCTCCTGCTAGCTATCGCCCTATTTCTCTAACTAGTTGTGCATGTAAACTATTCGAACGCATGGTTAATGGACGCATCAGGACATACATTGAATTAAATAGTTTACTTACCCCACACCAAAGTGGTTTTCGACCTGGTCGCTCCACTGCGGACAATTTAGTTGGTATTATCGACTCTGTCCAGCGCGGCTTTCGAGAGAGAGAGAGGTCACAGTTGCCCTCTTCCTTGATTTGAGAGCAGCGTTTGACAGAGTCAATAAGACTGCACTTCTAGTAAAGGTCCATAAGGCCGGAATTCGAGGTCGACTCGCTAAATTTATCCAAAACTTTTTAAACAACAGAACTTTTAATGTAAGGTGCGGCAACACATATTCTCCAAATCAAAATCAGGACCACGGTGTCCCACAGGGATCGGTCCTCTCCCCACACTGACAGACATCGGAGACTCTTGAGAGTTCTCAGAGACCATACAGGGGTCGATTTAGTCTCTGCAGAGAGCCACATTTTACGAGAACTTTCGAGGGGGTCTTTTGGTCTCAAGATTATCTTTTTTGTCAAGGTTCTCAGCGTGAACTCTTGCTTGAGAATGCCTGAAAAACGCCTCGGCACCGGCCGGGATTGAACCGGGGACCCTTCACATGTTAAGCGAGCACTCTACCACTAAGCTACGGCGTGGCATATACCAGAACAAGCAAAAAGACGGTACCAACCAAGGCAATTGCTAGGTGAGTTTGATACTTACCGACTTTCCGTGTATTAATATTGTTTGGTTAACAAATGATGGTATGAAAGTAATATTTACAAATCAAAACGATCGAAAAAATAATAGTTATTCGGTATTTCCTTTAATAAAAGTCGGTTTCCGTCATTGCGATTACAGCGACACCTGCAGTGATATGATGGCGCCATCTGCATGGAATGAATTCAATTTCAGGATTCTCTCAGGAGATCATCCACTGTTCTCAACAGGTGACTGCTAAAACATCCCGCGGGTTCGATCCTCGATCGCGACAGACTTTTCTAATTCGTTGACCGCCTGATGGTCTCAGAGACATAAAAGTGTCAGCTGGAGACATATTTACTCTCAACA
This sequence comes from Chirona hameri, assembly GCA_036785665.1. Lineage (NCBI taxonomy): Eukaryota > Metazoa > Arthropoda > Thecostraca > Balanomorpha > Balanidae > Chirona > Chirona hameri. The sequence goes on from JAXIVJ010007036.1 coordinate 33,881, forward strand.
ACCAACGCGGAGACCATGTAGATGTATCAGGCGAGACCATCCACTGAAAGGTCTCGAAATGGAAACCGTGCAGGTTTCTCAGGGAAGAGCATTCAGCAAAAGTTCTCAAAAGTGTTTCTGAGTGCAACCCTATTTTAAATTATGATTAACGACATTTTCAGTAATATTAACAAGATCGACAAGGGTCTCAAATTTGCAATGTACGCTGATGACCTGGCGGTGTGGTTCTCGCACCCGAGCGTCGATCAAGCCAGCAAAATTTTACAACTAGTACTCATTGATATAAAGGTATGGTGCGACCAATGGGGTCAGGAAATTTCTCCAAGTAAATCTGCATCCCCAATTTTTCCAAAAAAAAAACTGCATATGTGGAACCCTACATTCCATTAAAATATAACAATCAAATTATTCCTTTCGTCAAATCATTCAAGTATCTGGGAATAACGCTAGACACACGTCTCTCGTTCATCCCACACTTCAATGATTTAGTGCAGAGATGTACGCGACGAATTAATCTTATGAAGTCATTGGCTGGTCGAAAGTGGGGCGCAGATCGTGCCACTCTTCTCCAACTATATACTTCCCTGATACGCCCAGTACTGGACTATAGCGCATTCTTATTTGATGACATATGTTCCAAACAAATAAAACAATTGCAAACTGTCCAAAACGCTGCCTTGCGGATCGTGACTGGGGCCTGCCGCACCACCAACACCACAAACTTACACATCGACACAAACATTCCCACACTCTGCCGCCGACGCAAATACACACTACTTAGATTCTACGCCAGAGCAAGTTCACACCCCACACGCCCAACATTCCACATCTGAAACCACCCCGCACCCACAAGACGACAAACACTACTACAAAAACGACACCCACTCATCAGTCACAGAATCAGACAAACACTCGCACTATTCAACATTCCACACATCAACACAATGCCAACGCCACCACTCACACCTCACTGGCTCGACACAACACCAGACACACACCGCCTCTTCACACACAACAAAAACACAGTCACGGCGGCAGAGACACACACACTCTTCAACGAACACAAAGCACAACACAACACATACACATACATATACACAGACGGCTCTCGAAGCGACGGCCGAACTGGTGGTGCATACTTCACAAACACAGCTAGAAACAACTTTAGACTTCCGGACATAAATAGCGTATACACAGCGGAATTGTCATCCATTGTATTAGCATTAATATATGTCAGAAAATAAAAACTTAAGGAAGTAGTCATTTGCACAGACTCGTCCGCCTCGCTCACGGCCATTTCCTCGATTAGTGACTGTAGAAACCCGATAGTATTTAAAATCAGACAGCTAATCAAGTATTTAAACAGTAAAAACAATAGTATTAAATTCCTCTGGATCCCAGGACACGCCGGTATCCCGGGAAACGAGGAAGCCGACAGACTTGCAAAATTGAGCCCAGAATTACCTTCAGTAAACCATCTTCCAAGCCCAGTATCAGACGTTAAATTATATTAATTCTCAACTTAGCATACTGCGCCAGCGCGAGTGGGACGCTGCTCCGCATTTTCATCTTTATCCAATCAAGCCAAAAGTCCAACATTTTATATCTAGTCACCAGAATTGTAGAGAGAAGGAGGTGATATTGGCGCGCCTCCGTCTCGGTCATACAAAAATTACTCATTATTATATTATGGAGAATCTCCCGCCACCAAATTGCCAACATTGCCCAGGTTATCCGCGCTACACAATCAAGCACTTACTTATTACTTGCCCAGTACACAACGATAAACGACAGAACATTATTAATTACACACAACAAAATCGCATCACATTAAATCTTCAAACACTGTTAGGTGATAGTTACCCTGAATTGATATGTCTCCTCTTAGATTATCTCTTCCAAACACGTTTAGCTAATCAAATATAACAGGGGTTTTTGGCCTTGCGCATTGTTGGCCCTCAGCGCAGGTTTTTTCCCCTTTGCCTTAGACGCTGTTTTTTTGTATTATTCAGGACTTTTCTCCCAGCTAAATACACCCCACAACCAGGTCTCGCCGAGGCGCCGGAGCCAGGGAGACTGGCAACAGTCCCCCGTTGTTGCAATGATGGCACCTCCACGGCTCCATCAACACTGACACTGTTCAAGTGTACTGAGTGTATGTAATACAATATGTATGCATGTGTGTCTCGTGTTTTACTTATTTTTGACTTTGAACGAAATACTTAACGATATTTGATTTTTTTTTTTTATATTATATATTTGATATATTATTATATAATTGATATTATATTTTACCTTGAACGAAATACTTAACGTAATGTTAGATATTATATTTACTTTGAACAATAAACTCTCCGGGTTCACATAAACCGGTTAACGTAATTAGTAACGTAAAATAGCTACCCTACTCCCTAGCTTGCTCCGGGTCCACATAAACCGGTTAACGTAATTCTTGTTCCTGGCAAATTGCCAGAAGTAATTTTCCCAAACCCGGGAAATGGCTATAGGCCGGTCCGGGTAAAAATATAAAAAAACACGTGTGCAACGTGACGCCAGGCGACCCGCCGGCCCGTCGTCATGGTAACCGGGTGGCGGCGCCTGCGCAGAGCCAGCGCGGAGCCGGAGCCAGCATTCCCGTCATCTTACAACAAATGATCAAAACGAAATCGCTAATTATCATTAATCCTTGCTTTCAAAAGTGAATATGACTGAAAATATGAATGGACTAATTCATCTAGTTTTCATTGAAATAAGCTATTATTCCTGAAAACCATGTCGTTGCAAAATATGACCATTTCCCGAACCCCACACTTCCGGGATTCGAGCAAGATGGAGTCGCACCAAACGCCCAAAACCGCCACAGCCATCCTGGCATCACCAGAGCTAGTTTAAGATGAAATTGTTAATTTTAAGTAAACTATGGTGTTATCATGAAATTGGAATTTCCAGAAAAATGCATTAATTCATAAAGTTGCGATTGATACCAAAAATCACCGGGAAAAGCCGCGTTCTTACGAGCTATAGACCCAATCGCCCCAAACGCCCCAATCGCCCCAAACGCCCCAATCGCCCCAAACGCCCCAATCGCCCCAAACGCCCCAAACGCCTCAATCGCCCCAAACCTAAAATCCCTCGTGAAAACGGCTATTGAGAGACGTGTCTCGAGGAGACAAACACATTGGTACCGGTTTCTTTTCTCTATCTTCATTATGTCGATAGTTATTGACAAAACAGTGTTGGCGGTCACGAAATTGACCTGACCTTAGGTCATCGATATTATAAATCCCAGATAAACAAATTGTTGGTATCTATGACCTTATGAAGTCCTGCAAGATTGAAACCGATCGGCTTACAACTGTGACTCTGGTACTACTGCATGCGTTTTGGAGTTGAGGTCATCACGTGACCTGGTCTGGTGACCTGACCTGAGATAACCCGAGGAAATAAATTTATATAATGTGGGAAGTTCATTGCTGAACAGCTGTGGAAAAAAACGGCGTCGCTGCGCGCCGCCGTTTTTGCGATATAATTGAAAAACCGTAGGGGGAGGTGGCGGATTTCTCCCCCCCTCCAGGGCGCGTGTTAAACGGCATTACCTAACGTCATTAAAAAAAAAATAAGACGCATCAAAGGGTAGGTATATGTATGCTGTTTACTTCTTTCATTATTAACCCGCGCACTGCAGGGGCTTTGCGCCGAACACGAACTGCAGGGGGGTTGATTTCCGCCCCCCCTGAGATCTCGAAAACTACGCAACGTAGCGAGAAGCGGAAAAGGGCATTTGATAGCTTCATACATGTTCTATCGAAAGTATTCAGTGTTTTTTTAAGTCATGTCAAAATTGAGGTCACCAGAGGTCATCAAAGGTCAAACTTTCCAGTTTTCCCTGTTTTAGGACATCGCTCCAGACATTCCCACATATCTCAGAAACGATTATAGTTAGAAACAAACAGAAAAAAGAAAACGCCAGCCAGTGAAATTTGTAATCGCTAAAGTGTCCTCAGATTTGATCTCAGGTCAATATTCGAGACTCTAGAGGTCAAAAAGAAAAACATGCCCTTTTTTTGCTAAATCGTTTTTGCTATTAACTTTTTACTTAATAAAGATAACGGAAAACTGTTTACGCCATTGTGTTTATCTTGTCAAGGCGCTTTGAATGATATATATGGTGACCTTTTTAAGTCAACTTAATAATTTGACCTAAGGTCAAGGTCAAGTGGTGACCCAAGTAGGGCATGTTGCATATGGGAAGACGTGTCTCGACGAGACAAACACATTGATGTCTGTTTTACTTCTCTATCTGCATTATGTCGAGAGTTATTGGCAAAAAAGTGATGGTGACCTCGCATGACCTCAAATGACCCAATAGGGGTCACTGAACAAAACTTATACTTGGATCATCAAGAATATCCTATAATAACATGATCCAGAAGTAATTGGACTAGTACCATGCATATCCTTGAAATAGGAAGCATTTGTATATTTCTCCATTGGCTTATTATGGGGAGGTTACGAAATTGACCTGACCTTAGGTCACCGATATCAAAATTCCGAGTTTTACGAATTGTAAGTACTGATGCCCTCATGACATCCTGTAAGTTTCAACCTGATCGGTGAAAAACTCTGGCTTTGGCACAACTGCAAACATTTTTGGTGGTGGGGTCACTTGACCTGGTCTGGTGACCTGACCTGAGATGACCCGGGGATATTTTTTTTCTCAAAGTGTGCGCAATTGATGTCCTAACAGGTGTAAAAAAACAGCGGCGCTGCACGCCGCCGTTTTTTCGCTATCTTTGAAAAACCTGAGGGGGGGGGGGGGCGGAAATCAACCCCCCCCCCCCTGCAGTGCGCGGGTTAACCCGCGAGTTACTGGGGTATATTTCATAACGCGACTTACTGGGGGGGGGGGGTATTTTTTGCCCCCTCGGATATCTGGAACTACTACACCAAATGTCAAATTCAAACGGCATTCGATAGCCCTGGGAAATTTATCAAGGGAAGCATAATATTGTTGACCTCAGGGTCACTGATGACGTCACAGGCCAGGTCAAGTACAAAATGTTTGACCGTGTCAAAAGGTCTCGATGGATGGAATTGTCGCGCAAAATTGCGATATTAAACGCATAGGCTGTCGATAAATCGGTATGATTCGTGTGTCTGACACTTCTAAGTACCTTTTTAAGCTGTTTATGAGCTTGGGTCAGGGCAAGGCCATCCGAGGTCACGAGGTCAAACTGCAGATTACGGTAATTAGGCGTTGTAACACATGTGTATGGGTTTTTTTCGTCTAGAGCGCGAAAAATGATCTTAGAATATTGTTTGTTTTATATACATAGAAGTGAAAAGCAAAAATGGAAATGCGTATTTTATGTATAGTAATGCTGTGAAAGGTGGTCGATTTTTGTCATTTAAAAGTCATAACTCAGTCATTTTTAAAGATATCGACTTCAAATTTGGTACACATATTCACCGCACACGTCTCAATCACATATATTCCGGTTTTTGGATAATTCTAATTTTGTCTTGATTTTTTTTAAACAAAAACAAAATGTATTTGGATTTCTCAAAATTTGGAATTTAAGAAAAACTCAAAAATCCGAGATAGCATGTTGATAGGCTAGTCTATTCTCAGTAATTTGATTTAAGAAAATTTAGTTTATCTTAAACATCGTACTTTTGACAGCGTTTTCCGCAAACCATTATTGTTCAACAAAAACCGAAGAACATGACGTCACTCTGACGTCATTCTCGGTTAATCTGTCATAACATCATATATCTACTTTTGCCAACATGTGTATAATTGATGTGGGAGAAGGTACTGCAAGTTTAGTGACGATACCGGTGGTCGTTTAGGAGTTATTACAAAATAACGGGAGGGGGGCAAAAAATAACCCCCCAGTAAGTCGCGGGTTAATGAATTGTCCAATGTATTTACGTTTAGTGTTCTAGGGCTATATTTTAAGCAGGATCAGGGAAATGTGCAGCTAAATATTGTCTGCATGCTAATATCTTGGGAAGGTTATGAGGTTATTTATGAGGTTATTGTGCACACCCTGGAAATGCAGTGCGGATACGGGCCTGCTATTACATTGTTTTCATAACGATCTTCACAATTCCGGCATGACAGGGACTCGTCTAACATGTTAACTGCGGGGGCAACCCCCCCCCCCCCTCCCCAGTCGAGGCAAAAACCGGTCACTGGGGTGGGGGGCAAGTTTAAACAGGTGATAATTGTTGGCGATGCACATTTTAACTGTTCTGTGCAAGGCTATAGGCAATACGACCAGATGCACACATACATACCAGTCGGCGATGAACGAGCGAGCGCGAAGGAAATGTATGGAGAATTTCAACTCGATAGGGCAAGTAGTTTCTGAGATACAAAAAAAGGTGTGCACGTGCGCACGTGCAGAGGCACCCCACCCCTGACTTGTGGGAAATTGGCGGCTGGAAGTCCCTAACCATACACCAAGTTTGTACACAATCGGCTCAGTCGTTCCTGAGATATAGAATAGGGGTGTGCACGTGCGCACGTGCAGAGACACCTTATCCATGACTTGTGGGAAGGCGGCGGCGGAGGGGTCCCTAACCACACACCAAAATTGAACACAATCGGCTCAGCCGTTCCTGGAATATAGAATAGGAGTGTGCACGTGCGCACGTGCAGAGGCACCCCACCCTTGACTTGTGGGAAAGTGACGGCTGAGAGGTCCCTAACCACACACCAAATTTTAACACAATCCGCCCAGCCGTTGCGGAGTTTTTACGAGAAAACACTTTTCAACACCCCTCACGCGGCACGCGCCACGTGCAGTAGTAGTGACCGGCATGAGTCGGCACCGTTCTCAAACAGGTTTGGTTGGATGGGGCTACTCAGCAAAGAAACCCGCTTGTCAATCGGACGTGCGGTTGCAGAGATATTAGCTTCTCAAAAGCGTCGCCACGGTCCGGGCCGGGTCAGGTCGGGCCGGGCCGCTCATATTCAGATTTTTCCCATACACCACGGAAGGACGAGCGAGCGCGAAGATACGTAGTTATAAATGTGTATAATAGATCGATCATATTTTACCAAATATTCATGATCCACAAAGGTAATGGAAGCAATATGGTAGCAATGTGTCAGCAGCAAATAATGGCGCACCTGCTCATCGGCGCTCCCACAAGTATCAGCTCTGCCATGTGCCAGCTGCCCCCCTCGGATATGACTTTAGGTTAATCGAGGAAGAAAAAAACGTCTGGTTCCGTTTTTTTCTTCTCGGCGGTGTTAGTCGGTAGGATGCCGGATATATGTAAATTATTCAGGAAGAAGGTAAATATTTTGTACATTTCGTCTAAATAACGAACGTTATAGATGTTGTGAAGAGAGCAGGGGTGTAGCTTCTCCAGAAAAATTTGGGGGGGCAGAGCTGGAAAAATCACTTAAAGTACCATCGAAATGCACAAAAATACAGATTTCTCCCCGGATTTGACCCACATCTTCGTCCAAGTTGGGGGGGGGGCTGAAGCCAAGCTGGAGGGGGGGGGGGGGCTTAAGCAGCCCCCTAAACTGAATAGGATTCTACACTCCTGGGAGGCAGTGACCCTCGCTGGACTGGTAGTTGGCGGCGCAATTTTTGTGAAGCGCTGGGTTTGGGTTTATTGTCGTTGCGCTGCGATCACGCCACACAGCATGGAGACGGAGAGAGCTGTCTGACATTTTAACAGCGTGAGGTCCCGCCACCGGCTGAGAATGTCGGATGAGACTGTTAATGGCCGCATGCTGGTGGCACTGAATGGTGTTGGCACCGCCGCGTTCGACCCCAGGACGGGCGGGGTCGCGGGGCAAAGTTCCTGTCGGTGAAGGACAGCGGGATCGCGCGCCCAACCCCGGCGTGTATACCGAGCGGTGCTTCGTGCAGAAGTTCTTCCGCAACGAGGGAAATGTGTAAAAACGCGATGGAGGGCCGTTCATTTAATACATGGAGCGAAAATCGTCACATCGCGCGCCCAACCCCGGTTTGTGTGCTGAGCTGGGCTTTGTGGAGAAGTTCCTTTGCCACGAGGGAAATATGTAAAGACGCGTTGGAGTGTCGATCATTGAATACATAGAGCGAGAAATGTCACATGTGTAAGATTGAATGTATGTTGTTAAGATATGTACGCTTTTTCCAATATGCGTTATATCGAATACTCGATAAACAACTATGGGACAAACCGTGAAAATGACAAACTGCTGCTGCATGCGCCAAAACGACAAACTGCTGCTGTATGCGCCAAAATGACAAGCTGCTGCTGTATGCGCCAAAACGACAAACTGCTGCTGTTTGCGCCAAAACGACAAACTGCTGCTGTATGCGCCAAAACGACAAACTGTTGCTGTATGCGCTAAAACGACAAACTGCTGCTATAGGCGCCAAATGACCACCTGTGGTCGGCACGCTCGAACAAAAAAAAATCATGAAATATTTGTGTCCATCCAAAGCAGTACTGCGGAAACGTAAACAAAATATCTGGAATTAAGCAGAAGTTTATGTAAAAGGCCGTGAGTGTTGTATGGGGGCTAGAGAATAAGAATGATTGATGAACATTGTGACAGATTAAAATGTGTGAACGGTTGTTTGTAAATAACTTCCAATTTAAAGTGCCAGAATGCTGCCATGTCGCTATATTGGAAGATCACTTGTTTAGTGCGTGCGGCTTCTCGCGACTTTATTTTTTGGGCCGAATCTTGCTTGGTCATCTGTGTCTTAGATTTTCTCAAAACCGGCGATCGATTTTTCATTTATTTGTCTACCATAAATCAGTATTTTAAATTTGCATATATTTGTGCTCTAAAATAAAAAAAAAATATATGATGTATAATTATACTGGTTTGTAAAGAATAGAAAACGGTCGCCACGGATATACGAGTCCGTTGCAAGCATGAAATGAGCACGGCCCAGTACGTCGATATCTTCAGGCGTGTATATAACAAAATCCGAATTTTAAGATAAATGTAAGAATCTAGCAAATTCGACTATAACATATTTTAGTAATATTAATGCCCGTTGGAATGATATCAATGGACTGTGGGGAAAACGGAGTAAGTGTGACTGTTCGTGGACAAGAATAGGTGAAATTAAAATAAGTCATCTCAAGCCTGCCCCCCCCCCCCCATTAAAATGTCCTTAGACGAGTCCCTGCTGCATGAGATGGTATCATTATTGCTAATATGCACAAACTATGCTGAGAAACATTCCTGAAAAGAAGAAGCGTGATGGCTTTGCGGACCCCATGCCATTCATCAGTCAATGATAATGTGAATAAGTAGCCCATCATGCAGTTGGTATGATATAATATCGGGACGGAAAAGGAAAACAAAGGTTAGAAACCATATAGTTTGGGGGGTTAAGCTTTGTGTTTGGGGTTAAGCTACTACGATTTCACGGTCGCTTTATTCATTTCAGCCCAAAATTTGCGACAACGTGGGTTCACCTCATACAACTTTTGATAAGCTGTGTATGTTCGTGCAAAACAAAACTCAAATCTTCGATTTGTTTCTCTAAAAAAAATAAAGCATGCTATCCTTCTTTTCCTGTGTACCTATTATTGTGCTAGCTAAAACCAGGTATGTGAACTTAGCCGACCTTGTCATCTGCCGGGAATACAAACAAGGAAAGGTTGTATATCACTGCGATTTGTTTTTACTTGTCTGCGAAGCTCATTTATTTCGTACCTCCAAACCCGTACACTTTCGGGCCACCTTATAGCTGTCAAAATGTGCGTTTAGTTATCGGTAAAGAGAGGACTGGCGTTGAGTTGCTCATGGGACAGCTGCAGCCGGTCAGGAGGGCACTGGCACTGGTCGGCGGGCTGCGATCCGTAGCTCCAGCGAGCTCCGCCGGTCGGGTGGTGCTCGCTGCTCAGTCGTGGCCGAGCGCTGCGCCGGGCAGCACGCCGACCCGACGCTGCGCCAGGCCGACGTGCTACAGTGTTGACGGCGTGACGGTGACGGTGACGGTGACGGTGGCGGTGACGGTGACGGTGACGGTGACGGTGACGGTGACGGTGACGGTGACGGTGACGGTGACGGTGACGGTGACGGTGACGGTGACGGTGACAGTGACGGCCGTTGATGAGGAACAGCTGGTAAGTGGCCCGGTGACTCTGTCGTCTGCAGCTGCCTAGAGCAGTCTGTGGGCTCACGGGCTAAGTGATGGGTAGCTGTGATGCTCTTGGGATCTACAGCCTCCATGGTTGCTTCACTTCCCAGCTATGTTTTGTCCATGTCACGGCAGATGCGACTCATCTAGTTATCTGGCAGGCAGAGGACAGTATCTGGACAAAGTACGGGGACAGAGAGTAGTGGCTCCTGAAGGGAATGTGTTAAGTTGGATACTGAGAACAAGAAAGTGAAAAATGAACATTTCCCTACCGATGTACGTTATGAGATCAGGTGCAACCTACTTGGAAAAGGAGTACGAAGCATGAATCCAGCCCAACACAACAGTATAAGGAAAGATTGGAAGGGAAGTGACAGTTAAATCAGCAAACCAGTGAAACCGTTTTACACCATGAATGTTTACGTTACGGCGACAGTCATATTTAAAACAGCCATTAATTCGATACTCTGCACATCACTATCGTGCATATGATGGGTATGTTCACAATGCATAACACTAGTGGCGTACCCAGGATTCATTCCATGAGGGAGCAACTTTTATCAAGGGGTCATAAGGTACCCCAAAAAAAACACCGGATTTGGCCCACTATATTTTTAGAGGGGTTTATATTCAACATTTTTTCCTTGAAAAAATCATTCATTTTTTCGACCAGGGGCCCAAGGTACATCCACAAAAACTTGCCGTATTTAGCCAGGTGTTAAGTTGGATGCTGTTGTTCGATACTGTTGTTGGAAGTTGGATAAGTTTATCTTTCCTTATACTGTTGTGTTGGGCTGGATTCATGCTTCGTTATCCGTTTTCCAAGTAGGTTGCACCTGATCTCATAACGTACCTCGGTAGGGAAATGTTCATTTTTCACTTTCTTGTTCTCAGTATCCAACTTAACCACATACGGTGAGTTTTTGTGAGAGTACCGTGAGCGCAGGCCCTATTTCGTGTACTGATGCACTAGCCAAAGGGGCCAGGTCCAGTTGATGCTTCAAAGGTCTTGGTTGTTCATCCATGAAGCCCCAGATCGGCCTTCCAAGGGCTCCGGTCGACCCTCGAGGTGCTCAGCCAACCCTCCACGATCCCCGGCCGACTCTTCAAATTGGTAGGTCGGCCGTGATCGTCAGCATTATTGTGCTGAAAAAAACTGCAACCATATGGATGGCACTGTGATGTTTTGTTTGTTAGTTTGTTTTTGCTGGCAATAGTCATTTTCGCCGAATCAGCAATAAAACTCTGTTAAAATGTTTGGGTCATTTCCATGCCAGCTAACCCGAACGATGTTACCCGACCACCTCGAATTTCGACGAAAACTTGGCTAGGTGGTTTGCTCTGGCCCTGAACACGATTCTGTGGGAATTAGAGAGTTTCGAGCTACGGTTTCGGAGTTATGAGTGATCGCTGTTTGTCAACTTTTGACAAAAGTGAATTTTTTGACTGGGTTTATCTTGAAAACTATCCGTGCGACATCCAAACTATAATCCACATAAAACATGTTGCAAAGGCTTAAATACACACACAAAATGGGGGTACATTTTTTCGTCATTTCAGCCGACCCTCCCACTAAAAAATGATCGGCGACGCCCCTGGTGACCAGCCACACCGTCACCGACTCTAGTCATACCGCCACCGACTCTAGTCACCCCGCCACCGACTCCAGGCACACCACCACCGACTCCAGTCACACCACCCGGTCACACCACCACCGACTCCAGTCACACCACCCAGTCACACCACAACCGACTCCAGTCACACCACCCCACCACCACCACCGACTCCAGTCACCCCAGCAACGACTCTAGATTCTAGTCGCACCACACAGCCACCGACTCCAGTCACACCACCACCGACTCCAGTCACACTGCCACCGACACTGGTTCAGTTGGCCCTAGTTCAGCATCACTGGTCCAGTTGTCCCTGTTGCAATTGTCACTGGTTCAGTTGTCACTGGTTCAGTTGTTACTGGTTCAGTTGTCACTGGTTCAGTTGTCACTGGTTCAGTTGTCCCTGGTTCAGTTGTCACTGGTTCAGTTGTCACTAGCTCAGTTGTCCTGGTTCAGTTGTCCCTGGTGCAGTTGTCACTGGTTCAGTTGTCACTAGCTCAGTTGTCACTAGCTCAGTTGTCCTGGTTCAGTTGCCCCTGGTGCAGTTGTCACTGGTTCAGTTGTCCTGGTTCAGTTGTCCTGGTTCAGTTGTCACTGGTTCAATAGGCATGGTTCAGTTGGCCCTAGTTCTTTTGTCACTGGTTTAGTTGTCACTGGTGCAGTTGTCCCTGATTCAGTTATTACTGGTCCAGTTGTCTCTGGTTCAGTTGTCACTGGTTCAGTTGTCACTTGTTTAGTTATCACTGGTTCAGTTGTCACTGGTTCAGTTGTCCATGGTTCAGTTGTCCTGGTTCAGTTGTCACTGGTTCCGTTGTCACTAGTTCATTTGTCACTGGTTCAGTTATCTCTGGTTCAGTTATCACTGGTTCAGTTATCTCTGGTTCAGTTGTCACTGGTTCAGTTGTCCCTGGTTCAGTTGTCCCTAGTTCAGTTGTCCTGGTTTGGTTGTCACTGGTTCAGTTGTCACTGGTTCAGTTGTCCCTGGTTCCGTTTGACTGGTTAATTTGTCACTGGTTCAGTTGTCACTGGTTCAGTTGTCACTGGTTCAGTTGTCCTGGTTCAGTTGTCACTGGTTCAGTTGTCACTGGTTCAGTTATCTCTGGTTCAGTTTTACTGGTTCAGTTGTCACTGGTTCAGTTGCCCGTGTACCATCCAGCGTGACCGGGTTAGGTTAAATGCCTTCTTGAGTAGCAGATTTGTAGAGGTTTGCGCCATCAAGGGAACCAGGGGGTTTCACATGCACGAGCCAATCAACGATAGGTAGATCACAGTCCATAAAACTTCGTCTAGCTCTGCGCTCCACGTGTTCCGTACGCTCAAGTAGACGTGCTTTGTGTGCAATCATGGGTGTTGTTTTCTATAGGCCTGGTAGGGTCAGGGCCCTACCAATAATGTCACATGACTTGCTACTCGTAGACTGGAGCGACGTTGTTTTCTTCAGAGACAGTTGGAGACCAGTGGCATGCCTTTTTTACCCATTTTTTGCCTGTCATAGACGCTCACGCCCCGATTAAGAACCGGACTATCCGGAACCCCACCGCTCCTCCCGTATTCGCCGCCACGCGCGATCTGATGTCCCAACGTCGTGCTGCGCTACGGCGGTCGGGTCGGGAGTCGGTCGAGTATAGGGAGCTGAACCGTACTGTCCGGTCCGCGGTGCGTCGCGACCGGCGTAGGGAGCTCCAGAGGGAGATTAGCGAGCGGGGGCCAAACAAGGTGCGGCAATGTATCAGGTCGGTGGTTGCTGAGAAGAAGGACAGACAGAATATGCAGCCGGACTTACCTGCTGACGATCTCAATTCGTTCTTTGTTTCCGTCGGTCCTCGGGTCGCCGCTGAGATCCGGGCCCAGGGGACTCCCACCGACCTGAGTGTGCGTTTGCCCCGTGTTGGGGCGTGCAGCTTCAAACTGAGTGTCGTCTCTCTTGAGGAGCTCGGTCACACGGACTTTGGCGTGCGGAACTCGGCCGCCTGCGGTGCTGACGGCGTGTGTGTCCGCATGCTAAGGGCCGGATTCCCAGCTATCGGTGACGTTATCCTGCACATTGTCAATACATCCATCACCCAATCTAACATCCCTGATCCTTAGAAACACTCCAATATCCACCCCATTTACAAATCCGGCAATCCCTCTGACCCCTCTAACTTCCGGCCCATCTCTTGAGTCCCCGTTATCATGAAAGTTGTATAACGCGTCGTTCACCGGCAGCTCTACAGCTATCTCTCCCACAACCATCTTCTGGTGTCATCACAGCACGGTTTTCGCCCCCGGCACTCCACCGAGACCGCGCTTCTGTCCGTCTCAGACCGTATCCTTACCGCCACCGATAGGGGGAGATCTCAATGCTGTGCCTTATTGATTTGGGAAAATGTTTTGACGTGATTGATCACGAACTTTTGATTCAAAAACTGCAAATGCACGGTATTGAGACCTCCTGGTTCGCCGCCTATCTTCAGGGACATACACAGAGTGTGTCTCTGAAGGATGGGTCCAGACGCAGGGTGCTGTCGCGGCCGCTCTCCAATACCATGGGTGTCTTCCAGGGCTCGGCTTTAGGTCCATTACTTTTCACAGTGTTCTCCAACGACTTGTCACTGTACGCAGGTGACGCAGCTGTCTTTCAGTATGCCGACGACACTCAGGTATTGGTGAGCGGTCCGAAGGGCGACCTCAGGGGTCTCATCTCGCGCATGGAGGCTTCGCTGGCGTCACTAAATGATTGGTTCTGTGCAGTGGCGCACGCAGGGGGGGTCAAAGGGGTCAGCTGACCCCCCCCCCCCCCCCCCCCCCCCCCCCCGAAATTTATGAGGGGCCCGTATTTCTGAGGGGCCCGTTTCTGGTAGGGGCCCGGTCTTGGTCAGGCCCGATCGAGGTAAGGGCCCGGTGCTGGCAAAGGCGTGGCATGGGATGATGGGGTCCGGTCCTCGCATAGTCTTGACACGGGCCCGTTTCTGGTAGGGGCCCGGTCTTGGTCAGGCCTGATCGAGGCAGGGGCCAGGTGCTGGCAAAGGCATGATATGGGGCCCGGTCAGAACGAGAGCCCGGTACTTGAACATTATTGATGCGGGCCCGTTTCTGGTAGGGGCCCGGTCTTGGTCAGGCCCGATGGAGGCAGGGGCCCGGTGCTGGCAAAGGCGTGATATGGGGCCCGGTCAGAACGAGGGCCCGGTCACAACAGGGCCCGGTCATTGCATATTCTGGATACGGGCCCGTTTCTGGAAGGGGCCCGGTCTTGGTCAGTTCCGATCGAGGCAGGGTCCCGGTGCTGGCAAAGACGTGGCATGGAGCCCGGTCAGGACGAGGGCCCGGTCACAACAGGGCCCGGTCCTCGCATATTCTTGATACGGGCCCGTTTCTGGTAGGGGCCCGGTCTTGGTCAGGCCTGATCGAGGCAGGGGCCCCGGTGCTGGCAAAGGCGTGATATGGGGCCCGGTCACAACAGGGCCCGGTCCTTTCATATATCTTGATACGGGCCCGTTTCTGGTAGGGTCCCGGTCTTGGTCAGGCCTGATCGAGGCAGGGGCCGGTGCTGGCAAAGGCGTGGCATGGGGCCCGGTCAGGACGAGGGCCCGGTCATAACAGGGCCCGGCCCTCGCATATTCTTGATACGGGCCCGTTTTTGGTAGGGGCCTGGTCTTGGTCAGGCCCGATCGAGGCAGGGGCCCGGTGCTGACAAAGGCGTGATATGGGCCCGGTCACAACCGGGCCCGGTCCTTGCATATTCTTGATGCGGGCCCGTTTCTGGTAGGGGCCGGTCTTGGTCAGCCCCGATCGAGGCAGGGGCCCGGTGCTGGGAAAGACGTGATATAGGGCCCGGTCAAAACGAAGGCCCGGTCACAACAGGGCCCGATGCTTGCAAATTCTTGATACGGGCGTATTTTATATTGATACGTATTTTTTACATTATCCATTGTTACTTCAGGAAATGGTTTATGGCAACTTGTGGCAACATGATGGTGGGCGCGAATGACGTAGTCGAGGCGCACTAAAACCCCAACGATGATGATGATGACACAACTACCGGGGATCGGACTGCCTAACCTGCCTAACCTGTAAAATATAATTGTTGTTGTTGTCATTTACCTGCCTAACCTGCCTAACCTGTAAAATATAATTTTTGTTGTTGTCATTTACCTCATTTCGTCAAATTTACTCTCGACAGTTGTACCGCACATAAGTAGCACACGCACCTAAAATTCGCACATCAGTAGCAGACGCAGTCACCTTACACGACATTGACAAGAAAATTATAATGTCTCAGGTCCCATGCTGTAGGGGGCCCGCTCAAAAACAAGTGACCGAAATCCGCGAAGTTTTCTAAAAACGGGTGGGGGCCCGCTCACAAGGGGGCCCGCTTTTAGGGCTCTGACCCCCTCGAAATGGAATCCTGCTTGCGCCACTGGTTCTGTGCACAGGCTCTCAAGGTGAACGCCAGCAAAACACAACTCATGATGTTCGGCAGCCGTCAAAATTTACGCAACATGCCTGACTTTAAAGTAGAGTTTCGGGACGCAGCTTTGCAGCCGTGCGCGCAGGTGGGGAATCTGGGAGTCGTCTTTGATGGCACCCTGTCCTGGGAAGCTCATGTGTCCGAGCTCAGCCACAGATGCGTTAGTGTGTTGATGGGTCTTTCCCCACGTACGTCATTGTCTCCCCGACGGCGTCATCAGGACGATTGTAACAGCGCTGGTAGTCTCGCGGGTCCGATACTGCCTCACAGTATACGGCAACGGGACACAAAAGAATTTCGACCGGCTTCACAAAATCCTGAACTTTGCCACTAGAGTTATTTTCGGCCGCCGGAAGTTTGACCATGTGTCCGACCTGCGAGATTTGCTTGGCTGGATGACCCCGAGAAGAATGGCCGACTACCATACGCTCAGCACCGCGCATAAGGCCATACAGCGCAGTGAGCCAGGAGAACTGGCAGCTCTGTTTGTAACCAACAGTGAAGCCCGGGCGAGATCCACGCGACAAGACCATCTGTACCATTTACCGCGGCCGCGACTCGAAACCGGTAAGCGGCGTTTCGGCTACCGAGCCCCGGCGCTGCTTAACGACCTGCCAGCTGACCTGGTGCAGCTGCCACCTGCCGGCTTCGCCTGCGCTGTCAGAGCCGCGCTACTGAATAGTGACGCTACACACCGATGTTGACTGCGGAGATACTGCGTGTGACTGCGGGTGATTGCGTCGTGTATATAAGTGTGAATGACATGAGTGTTCGCTTGATTTGTACCTGCGTGATATTACCTGACTCTGAGCTGTAATCGCCACACAATGTGTGAATTGCTCTACGACAGTAATACAATACAATACAATACAATACACATTTTAACATTAGGGCTATGGCGTTGCATGGCAAGAATGACCTTAAAATATATAAAGTTAGCATTGGGGCCCTACCAATCATTTTCAGGACACAACGCCCCTGAGTACAATACCCAGTTTTTGTTTTAGCTGACGCTAACTGCCGCTTTTAGGTGAACGTTTTTCAAGCGTTCATGAGTCAATGAGTCATGGCCGTACCCAGCTGTGCACTACATACATGAATCGTATTGATGAATATGCGCGTGGTATCGACGATTGTGTTGCTTTAAGCGAATCAGAGCCACCAGACTGGACCCTACAGTGCGTAAAGGGGGAGTGGGAACGCGGAAAGGTGGTTGCGGCAGTCGGCAGCACCGGGAGCGAGCATAGAGCGGCGGCTGGACGGCGCAGCGGCGGCCCGACGGTGGGGTACCGACCAGTGTTCACCACGGGCCCAACAACCCCCAGCCCAGCCCGGCCCAGGCCCATGAACACCAAGCCCAGGCCCGGACCAGGCTCAATCATTTTTTTTACAATCAAGTTCATAATATTGAGGTCCAGGCCCGGTCCGGCCCGTACAGATTAGCATATCATTATTTTCACAAAAAATTGCAATCATTATCCTAACATATTTACTTGTATACTATAAATGTGAAACAATGAAACAACTATGCTAACCAAAAAACAAAACAAAAAACACAGCCACAGCAACAGTGTGTTGCTGTGTAAGTGAACTGCTGGCTAAAATATTTTTTTGAGCTCTGACCTGAGCTTGTGCGATGCGCGCATTACTTCAAAATTGTCAGACCCAGGCCCATACAGAGCCCAGTGATTTCCTCAAAGTTGTGGCCCGGCCCAGGCCCAGCCCAGGCCCAGCTCATGGCCCATAGGGCCAGCCCAGCCCATGGCGAACCCTGGTACCGACACGCCGCGGTTGCTGGAAGGAGTGCTATTGGAAGGCCCACAATGGGTTTCATGTACACTGGGGTAAAACCCACGATGAATCCAAATATGACATCAATTTTAAAATTCATTGACTCATTTTTTTAGAAATCAAATTTTAAAATTTTGAAGCCCAAATTTGCAATGATTTTGATTTGTTTTGTAAAAGCTATGCATGTATAAAAAGAGCTGTACTCAGATTCTATCATCTGTTTTGTGAAAGTTGGATCTGTGACGAACAGTTTCCAAGATAAAGCCAGTCAAAAAATGTACTTTTGTCAAAAGTCGAAAAAGAGCAATCACCCATAACTCCGAAACCGTAGCTCGAAACGCTCTAAAAGCCGCAGAATCGTGTTCAGGGCCAGGGAAACCCCCATAGGCAAATCTTGGTCGAGATTCAAGATGGTCGGGTAACAAATTTGCCTTTCGGTGGTTGAGTTGGTATGGAAGGGGGAAAAGGGGAAAAGCGTGGTGATAAGCGCGGGTGGGGGCGTTACCTTCCCTTTGCCGAGCCCCGCTGCCAACAGAATGTCAAATCAAATGAAGGGACATGCAATTCACGTCTTCTTGACATGCCAGCCGATGTAAAATAAAAGAACACAAATAACGTAACTTTATTAAACCGATGTCGATACTCGATGCATCAAGGGATAGTCTTAGACAGGGACCAAGTTCGTCAAACGCGACGCCAGGCAATGTCAGTGACCAATGCATTACAACAATATGGACAGTGGACACAGACCCCGAGACCCCCGCCGATCCTCCTGGAGGGGCGGATACAAGGGGGGGAGGTCGGGGCTACCCCACTCCCTCGGGCATTCTGAGGGCAAACAAAATATGTGTAAAAGTTGAATTGAAAATGGGGCCCACTCAAAATATGGTTGGACAAATCCGGGGAGTTTTTACATTTTGGGGTTAGGTAGCCTCGACTGTTGTTTGTCTTGGGGCCTCGACTCTTGTTTGTCTGCCCTGTGCCTATTCATTTTCAATTAATGGGGCAACTGACGGGCACAGGGCCACTACCTTGTACAGGGGCCCCTGTGTTCAATACCACTACCCGGGGCCTCTGTATGTTCAGTATCACTACCAGGGGCCCCTGACCGACAAAGAGGTTTCTGATAGTCCCAGGTAGAGCCCTTTATGGGACACTTTTGCAGCCCCCATCCCGTTCCACCCCATTCAGCCAAACCCAAACCCGTTCCAATCCGAATTCATAATTGATGGGGCTCCCATTCCCATCCGTTTCAGCATATTTTACTTTTTGTGGTGCTACAAATAATATGGTCTGTCCCAAACCCGTTCCAACCCGTTACATTTCCAGAAATGACCCCATTCCCACCCATTTCCATCCCGTTCCATGGGTTCCATGGGGATTCCCATTCCATGAAGGGCTCTAGTCCCAGGGCCACCCGAGATGCGGGCAAGAGGCTGTCCTTTGGGGTGCCCGTGCCTATTCGTTTCCAGCTAATGGAACTCCCTGTCTGGCTTCAGGGCCCCCTATATTCAGTACCACTACCCCCCACGTACTGACCGACAGAGGGGTTCCTCATTGTCTCAGGGGCCCCCGCCCCGAGTGGCGCAAGAGGCCCCCTTGTATCCGCCCCTGGGGCCCCCAGGTGGTGATAAATTTAAGACAAAAAATGGCTAATAAAAAAGTTGAAAATGGTCCCCCTCAAAACAAAGTGGACCAAATCCGGTGAGTTAAAAAAAGGGGATAGGTAGGTTGGGCCCTCAATTTATAATAGGTCCTTTTCAAGGGGCCTGGACAAATTTACATGGGTCCAGTTGTCGCTCCAGGGGCCCTGGTCGTTCATCCATGAATCCCCAGATGCTCCGTCTTTGGAAATATTTTTGGAGCATCTTTGGAAATAGGGCCCTTCGGGCCCTATTTCCAAAGGAGCATATATAGCCAGGGGGCACGTACGGACCTTCAGGGGGGGGGGGGGCAATTGCACCGTTTCCCCCCCCCCTTGGGTCGCCTATGCATAACACACATTCGTCTAATTCTCAATTGTCACAATTTACGAAGAAAGCGTAGAAACCAGCGGCACTGCTGAACCTGTGATAAGTCGGAGATAGCACTGCCTTTTACATATGCGATGGTGCCGCCCAAAACAGCAATCACAAACACGTGGTCACTGGAAGCAAGCCGGATAGAGCGTACCGTTCTGAATGATGTATCAAGAGCATCTGACATTGCAACATAAGCGCATTGATGCAAGCGTATAACTAGATATGATTCGTCGGCGAGGAACTGGTTGAACAGCCGTCCGCTGCGTTTATCACAGCAGCAGCAGGGTCGCGCCGAAGCTTCGGTGGTTATATTGACATTTGACCATAGGTGTGTACTGTGTACCGGTCCGTTACTCCGTTACTCCGTTACTAACTAAGTTACTTTTTTGTGTAACGAAGTAACCGACTCGTTACATTTGTTTTACAGTAACGGACCGAGTAACGGAAGTTACTTTTGTGGTCCGTTACTTCGTTACTTTTTAGTCCGTTACTCCGTTACTTTTGTCCTATACTTGTTTCTCTTCACGCCCAGGTTTACTCGCACCAGCACAATCAATGCCTTACACACGTACAAAAATCGAATGTCATATGGCGTAAAAGGCTGCCAAATTTCGTACCTGTTGCTGCGGCGCAATGCGCAATGACTGCGATAAATGTAGCTGTCTCCCGATCCCAATGCCGCAAAAGTTGACCATGTTTGTCAGCTGATAAAGGCGAGCTTCCGAGTAACGAGTAGCGAGCTTCTGAGAATTACACGCACTGGAGAAGGGGGTGATTCCCCCCCCCCCCCCCCCCCAATATCTCCCCCCCCCCCCTATAAGAGCTACAATAACGAAATTTGTAGGGTAGGGAGTTTCTGTAGGGAACTCTGTTTTGCGACATTTTCATGACCCTAGGTCAATAATATCTTCGAGGTCAAATTGGGTCAAATATGAAGAAGAAAAAAACACATATTAGCGCTTTGCTCCAGAAACCCCAAACTATCTCGAGAACTATGATAGCTAGGAAGAAACGAGAAAACAATCATCGAAAGCTCTTGAAATATGCGATCGCCATGGTGACCTGAAATTTTAGCTCAGGTCAATAGATTGGGCTTCAGAGGTGATTAAAGGTCAAAAATACTATTTATGGCAAAACAGTTTTTCGCAAATAACTGTTTACCTAATCCAGATAAGGCAATAACTTTGATGTCATCGTGTATGGCTTGTTAAGACGCTTCGAAACGTATTCATGTTGACTAGTTTATATCAACTTATAAATTTGACCTCAGGTCAACGTCAAGTGGTGACCCAAGATGGTCATGTTGCATATTGTGAGACGTATCTCGACGAGACAAACATATTGGCACCTGTTTCACTTCTCTATCTTCATTTAGTTGGAATTGATATCACTTCATTTTACAGAATTAACTGAGAAACAGAGTAACTGCAACTTCCGTTCCAATTTTTTGACGATGTAATTTTGGAGTAACGGAGTAACGAGTAACGAAGTTACATTTTGAAATAACGGTGCCCACCTATGGATTTGACAGTGTGTTGTGTTTGTGATCAAACGGCGCCAAACTATCTTCAGCATGCGTCATCTATTATATAACACTAGCTGGTGTACCCGGCGTTGCCCGGGAAATTAAGTACCTGGCGGTGTCTCTTCGGGTGGCTCCTCGGACCCTTAAACAAATGTCTGGTAGGATAAATTCACACCTGTTGTGTTGTTCTGAACCAATTCCACTCTTTGAATGTCTCGTAGGGTAACCTGAAAGATTGGACTTTTCATACAACCGTAGCGTGTTGTTCTTAACAAATTCCACGCTTTCACAATTTACTTGAAAAAAAAATTCACGCTTAAACAAATGTCTGGTAGGGTAAACTGACATTACCCCGGACACCTTGATTCAACAATGCACACTGTTCTTAAAACTGATTCAACACTGAACACTGTTCTTAAAACTAACACTGAACACCACTGAAGACTTTCTAAATTTACTTTGAAAGCTAACACTTGTTTTGTTGTTCTTAACAAATGCACGCTTTGAATGTCTGGTAGGGTAAACTGAAAGATTGGACTTTTCATGCTATCCGAAGAACACTCAATCAAATAAAGGATTAATAATATTCAACCAAGGTAGGTAGTAGGTACCTATGATTCAACAATGAACACAAAACCCTGGCCACGCTAAGCGTGTTGTTTTCGTATCAGTAACTGATTTAACACTGAACACTGTTATTAAAACTAACACTGAACACCACTGAAGACTTTCACAATGTACTTGAAAACTAAATTTGTTGTGTTGTTCTTAACACATTCTACGCTTTGAATGTCTGGTAGGGTACACTGAAAGATTGGACTTTTCATACAACCCTAGTATGTTGTTCTTAACACATTCCACGCTTTTACAATTTACTTGAAAAACAAATTACACGCTTAAACAAATGTCTGTTAGGGTAAACTGAACATTACCCCGGACACCTTGATTCAACACTGAACATTTCACAATGTACTTGAAACACAAATTCCACACTTAAACAAATGTCTGGTAGGGTAAAATTCCACGTTTAAACAAATGTCTCGTAGGGTAAACTGACACCTTGATTCAACACTGAACACTGTTCTTAAAACTGATTCAACACTGAACACTGTTCTTAAAACTAACACTGAACACCAATGAAGACTTTCACAATTTACTTGAAAACTAACACTTGTTGTGTTGTTCTTAACAAATTCCACGCTTTGAATGTCTGGTAGGGTAAACTGAAAGATTGGACTTGTCATACAACCCTAGTGTGTTGTTCTTAACGCATTCCACGCTTTCACAATTTACTTGAAAAACAAATTCACGCTTAAACAACTGTCTGGTAGGGTAAACTAACATTACCCCCGACACCTTGATTCAACACTGAACACTGTTCTTAAAACTAACACTGAACACCACTGAAGACTTTCGCAATTTACTTGAAAACTAACACTTCTTCTGTTGTTCATAACAAATTCCACACCACTGAAGACTTTGGTAGGGTAAACTGTTGTTGTTGTTGCTGGTTTAGGGCGCGTAGCCGTGAGGTAGGGTAAACTGAAAGATTGGACTTTTCATGCTATCAGAATAACACACAACCAAATAATACTGGCACACAACCCTAGGCATTACCCCAGATACCTTGATTCAACACCGAACACACAACCTTGAAAACTAACACTGAACACCACTCAACACAACCCTTGTTCTTAAAAGATTCTACGCTTTCACAATTTACTTGAAAACACGTCACGTCAGTCACACTAATATAAATTTGGGCTACGATTCAACACTGAATACACAACCCTAGGCCGCTAGCGTGTTGTTCTCGTATGGCTGCAGAATGAATGTCACAAAAGCGCAACATATGAAGAAATTCGGGCCCACTAAAACGAATATCATTGCAATCAATATCAATTCCCCGCTTTCACAATTTACTTGAAAAATATAGAGGTCTGATCTGAATGGTGGCGGTATACTGACATGCCTGCCATCAGGCTGATTCAGAGCTTGTATGGGTTTTTGGTCCATGACCAAGGGTTTTCGTGTTTATGGCGTTGGAACGGTTTGAATTTGCCCTTTATATAGTATATTTTGCTGTCTGCTTCCTTGTACATTGCGTAAATATGGCTGGTGAAAGAATTCCGATTCAAAGCATTCGCCGTTCTTCTCAATGTCGAACCAATCTGAATACCAATGCTGCTCAATATTTTCGTTTCCACTGCGGCTTATCATCCCAGTGCAGAGAAATAAGGAAGGTCGCTGAAGCTTTATTGTGACGGCACTTCAAAGGTTACGAAAAGATGAATTTGTTTTCTAAAAATCAAATGCTGTCAATATTTGCATAGAAGATGATCCTTCCTTGAATCAACATATGTAATGAGTTTTATTCCTCGAATTCAATCCAACGCTAAGCAGGTCAGGGGCGGATCCAGAAAATCTTAAAGGGGGTCATCAATTGCAGTGGTGCCCCTACCTATACCCAAATCTAAAAACTCAACGGATTTGGTCCACTATATTCTGAGGGTGCCCCTATTTCAACATTTGTTTTTTAATTGACAACGTTGGTAATAGGTATTTGCAATATCAGTCGTACCCTAAACCCTTTCTAGCATTTAAAGTGCAGCGGATGGTGCTAAAATATATTATTGTACAGTCAAGGGCGGCCCCAGACGGCTGCTGAAGAATTGACCAAGAGATAAGTCGAGGTTTGTGACCAGGGGGGGGGGGGGGGTTGGAAGCCGTTTTTTACCAGCAGAAAATCTTATGCATGCGATAAATAATGATTGATAAATAATTTGAGGTTTTGAGCGGGTTGGAGAACTAATTTGTGCTATTGGAACCAGCATGCAGGGTCAAAACGAGGAAATATGTCTGGAGAAAAAGGTGGTGTCAAAAGACATGTTGCCCCCCCCCCCCCCATTTAAGGCCAAATGTGAGGCCATGGCCCCAATATCCTCCCCCACCCCACCCTCCCCTGCGGCCGCCAGTGTGTACAGTCTATATTAGACCCTTTTGTACTGGAAAAGAACACTGATTGATTTGCGGCGCGGAATTTTTTGCTTTATTTTGTTCTTGTCTGGATAACTAGGCCCTAAAAATCGAAAGGTTCTATAATCTATATGTATCAGCCCATGGGGGTCCTCAGGGCTCCTCGAGTCCGATACGTTGTTGCAAAGGCACGTTGGTGCCCCTTCATAGCCCAAGGGACGGGAGGCATGGAGGGACATTTTTTGGCATAATTTAGCAATTTTAATTTAGCATCATTTCGCGATTTTTTTTGCAATCTCCAAGCGACCAATGCTTGTGATTTAATGGCGGCGCCAGACCATTGCTTTTCCTCCTGGAGTCAAGGAGGCACAGTGCCCCGGTGTCTCCTTTCGCCACACAGTGCCGCCTACCGTCACGATGGTGCCCCTGGTACACCGGCGCAATGGTGCCTCTGGTTCTAAGAACACTGTATGCTTTGCGCCGCTTAGCGGCGCATATTTTTGTGCTTTATTTTGGTGGTGCCCCTGGTACCCCTGGTGCCCCGGCGCGGTGGTGCCCCCACGGCGCGATGGTGCCCTTGCTTCAAAGAACACTGTATTATTTGCGCCGCGAAGCGGCGCGGATTTTTTTTGTGCTTTATTTTGGTGGTGCCCCTGGTGCCCTGGCGCGGTGGTGCCCCACGACCCGGTGGTGCCCCCACGGCGCGGTGGTGCCCCCATGTCCCAAGGGGGGGGGGGGGGGGTCATGACTCCCGTGACCCCCCCCCCCTCTGGATCCGCCACTGACGCTAAGGCATATTTATTATTGACGCATCTCATGAGCTCAAAGCAGAACCGAAGGGTTTCTCGGCAAAACGCGTCATTGGTATCAAACAACGCGTAAATTAACTTTATAGACCGATCATCAAATGCAAGTTGAGGAACATACAACTCATATATCAACAAAGAATGTGTGAGACGATATAAACATACACCTATAGCTCGTGTATACAATTCACTATCCATAAGGATGTTAGGAGTTGGATTGTGTTTGTTACAGGGGCGGATCCAGGGGGAGTCACGGGGGTCATGACCCCCTCCCTTGGGCCTTGGACGCACCACCGCGCCGTGAGGACACCACCGCGCTGGGGCACCAGGGGCCCCACCAAAATAAAGCAAAAAAATCCGCGCCGTTAGTAACGGCGCAAATAATTCAGTGTTCTTTGAACCAAGGGCAGCAACGAGCTGGTAGGCGGGCACTGTGGGGCGATGGGAGACACCGGGCACTGTGCCTCCTTGAGTCCAGGAGGGAAAACAATGGTCTGGGGCCGCCATGAAATCACAAGCATTGGTTGCTGGGGGAAAAAATCGCGAAATGATGCTAAATAAAATTGCTGAATTATGCCAAAAAATGTTCCTTCATGCCTCCCGTCCCTAGGGCTATGAAGGGCCACCAACGTGCCTTTATACCAGAGGCAACAACGTATCGGACTCGAGGGGCCCTGAGGGCCCCTTGGGATAATACATATGAATTATAGAACCTTTCGATTGTTTAGGGCCTAGTTATCCAGACACTTGGGTCAGGTCAAGGTCATCCGAGGTCACGTGGTCACACTGCAGATTACGGTCATTAGGCGTTGTAACACATGTTTATGGGTTTGTTTTTCGTCTAGAACGTGACAAATGACCTTCGAACATTGTTTGTTTTATATAAATAGAAGTAAAAAGCAAAAACGGAAATGCATTTGTTATGCATAGTAATGCTGTGAGAGGTGGTCGATTTTTGCCATTTAAAGGTCATAAGTAAGTCATTTTTGCAGATATCGACTTCAAATTTGGTACACATATTCACCGAAAACGCCTTGATCACACATATTCCAGTTTTTTGATAATTCTGATTCTTTTTTTTAACATTTTGTCAAAACAAAACAAAAATGTCCTTGGATTTCTCAAAATTTTGAATAAAAATAACTCAAAAATACGAGATAGCAGTTTGATAGCTCGGTCTATTGTCAGTAATTTGATGTGAGACAATTTAATTTTTTCCTCAAACATGGTACCTTTGACAGTGTTTTCCGCAAACCATTATTTTTCAACAAAAACCGAAGAACATGACGTCACTCTGACGTCATTCCCGGTTGACCTATCATAACTTCATCTTTTTCTTTGGCCAACATGTGTAGAATTGATGTGAGAGAAGGTACTGCAAGTCTGGTGATGATACTAGTGTTGGTTTAAGAGTTATGGCAAAATAACGGGAGGGGGGGGGGGGAAATAGACCCTTCCCCTCCAGTAAGTCGCGGGTTGTATGCTTTCCATGTATGCCAAATTATCTGATTTTAGGACAGCTTCCAAAATACGTCTGCCAAAATTAACTGCTTGCAACTAGTCACCAGCGATTGACCCTTGCTATGACATTGAAACCACTCGAACAATAAACTTAAACGAATTCACCCATTTGCATTTGAGCTATCAACAATAAACAACAGGAAACCACCACGTTTGACAGCGATAGCCCAAAATTATGAAATCACACAGACACAGAACCGGTGACGAAGATCGTCTGTTTACAAATGCGGCCTTGAAATGCTACAGTGTGTGCGTTGTCCCGTGTCAGCCAATCAGAACGTGCGGCTTTGAGTGCATACGCGAGTATTTCTCTTTCAATATTTGCCTAGTGTTTGCACTGGCGGATCCAAGGGGGGGGATCAGGGGCAAATGCCCCCCCCCCCGCAGGAATATGGGGAGGGGGGCATTCAATACAAGTATGCCCCCCCCCCCCCCCGCGCGTTCCCAATTTATCGTAAAATCGTAAAAATTGTCTTTGCAGCACAAAATCTAGCTATCCACATTCAAAAACCGGAAAATGTCGCGCCTCTTCGCGGCATGACACAACTTTCGCAATTGCTTATACAAATTTGGCAAATGGAAAAATGAATTTAATTAGGAAGAGGCTCTCCTTGGCGGTAATTGCTGGCACTGGCGGATCAAGGGTGGCATCAGGGGCAAATCCCCCCCCCCCCCCCTACAGAAATCTGAGAGGGGCATTCGATACAAGTATCCCACCCCCGCGCGTTACCACTGGCGGATCCAGCCTCTCTCCGGGGGGCGACATCTTTTTGTGGCAACAAGGTATCCCCATTTTTTTATCCGCGGATTTGGGCCGGTCACCTTATTTTGGTATTCGAGCTTAAGAAATTCACTTTTCAAATTCACAAAAATTGATTTTGTGGATTTTTTTTCCCGAAAAAGAGTGTATTATTTTTTTTTTTTGGGGGGGGGTCAAAAACACCAAATTTCGCGAAACCGAGATTGCCATTTTAAAGATAATATCATTTCCTTTCTTTTCACGTTTTTATTTGCAATTTGCTTTAACACTTTGTGTTCTATGATTGGTCAAACATTTTCCCACCAAAACTGGCAAGACATGGCGTCATTAAAACGTCATTATCTCCCAAAATGGTACATGAATTTCATTGGCAGTTGGTGAGCAGACGTAAAATGGATGTAGCATAAGGTATTAAAGTTTGACGTTGATATCTATCATGGTTTTCAAGTTATTGAAAAAATCAGGGAGGGGCAGATTCTCTCCCCCCCCCCCCCCCCCCCAGCGGGTCGCGGGTTAAGTGTCGCCTGGGCTGCTTGAATTACATCAGGTGCGCTGTTTTGTCTGTCATTGAAAGGAAGGGATACATACAAACTTAAAATTAAATCACTCGAGATAAGAAAAAACTCTTATTTTCATGAAGTTTTTCCCTAAGATCATTGTTTTTCACTTTCAGTGCAGGGAACGCGCGCGGGGGGGGGGGCATACTTATATTGAATGCCCCTCTCAGATTCCTGTAGAGGGGAAATTTGCCCCTGATGCCCCGCTTGATCCGCCAGTGCCAGCAATTACCGCCAAGGAGAGCCTCTGCCAGACACTTAATGAAATTCATTTTCCCATTTTCCAAATTTGTATAAGCAATTGCGAAATTTGTTATGCCGCGAAGCGGCGCCAAATTTTCCGTTTTTTACTGTGGATACCTGGATTTTGACTGCTGCAAAGACAATTTTTACGATTTTACGATAAAATGGGAACGCGCGGGGGAATACTTGTATTGAATGCCCCCCCCCCCCTCAGATTCTTGCGGGGGGAGGCATTTGCCCCAGATGCCCCCCCCCCTGGATCCGCCAGTGCGCATTCCCTGCACTGAACGTGAAAAAAATGATCTTAGGAGAAAACTTCATGAAAACGGAAGTTGTTTTCTTCTCACGAGTGATCGAATTTGAAGTTTGTATGTATCCCTTTCTTTCAATGATATACAAAACAGCGCACCTGATGCAATTCAAGCAGCCCCGGTGACACTTAACCCGCGCCCCGCTGCGGGGGGCAGAATTTGCCGCCTCCCCTCCGAATTTTCTCAATAACTTGAAAACTATGATAGATATTAACGTCAAACTTTAAGTACCTTATGCTGCATCAATTTTACGTCTGCTCACAAACTGCCAATTAAATTAATGTAGCATTTTGGGGGATAATGACGTTTTAATGACGCCATGGCATGCCATTTTTGGTGGGAAAACGATAATTGTTTCAACAATCGTAGACAAAATGATTTTGAAGCAAATTGCAAATAAAAACGTCAAAAGAAAG
>JAXIVJ010007037.1:0-45000 GCA_036785665.1 Chirona hameri
AAGCAAATGCTCGTGTTCTTCGGGTGCGGCTAATTATGACTTGGGACAAGGCGATCTGCGCATGCGCAGTGATGCGCCTGCGCTATTTGGCTCGGGGCGCCTCCGCGCCGTAAAAAAAGGAGAAACGGGATGCGATCCGAGCCGCGGATGCGACCGGTGTCGCGTGCCATTAAATCTTTACCCTGTATGCCGTAGGAATTTGGCTGGGTTACGTGAAAAAAGGGTATTGAATCGTGACAAGATAATTGAACGACCTGTCTTTTGAAGCAGTTGCATCCAATTCGGTTGGATAGAATCGGAGATATGACTTCCCGAAAATGGGTCATTTAACACGTGCATTAGGTTGCTGGAAGGAATACCTAACCACTAACCAGTCACGGAAGGCTGGCGCTGTCACTGCTAAAAAGCGCTCGCCGTGAGCCGAAAAGCGCGAGTCCAGAGTCAAAAGCGTGCGCCAAGAGCCGGAAAGCGCGGGAAACCCGCTTGGTACAAACAGCGGTGCCAGCGCAGGTGCCGGGCCGCGGTGCGGCATGGTGGGGTGCGGGGTTGAATTCAACACTTCCATGGTGATAGGAGCGGCAGAATGTGTGCATAACGGGTGACTTCGTTGGCCGAACAACTCGTGAAATCGCGCGTGGGCGGCTGCACGCGTGGGCTGGCTGCACGCGGCGCAGTCCGCGCGTGCAGCCGCCCACGCGCGATTTCACGAGTTGTTGAGTAGCAGCGCCACGTTCACGGTGAAAATGTCGCGAAACCTGGTTGGCGTGTGATGGGTGTCAAAGCTCCTCGATCGGGAAGCGGGAAAGCGAAGTTCGCGGATCGGTTTCGGGGTTGAGAGAAAGAATCCACAGCCGAATACTGTAATGAAAACATTCTGGAACATGGCATTCCGGGATATTTTCCACGCATATTCTTCTTTAGATGGTCCTGTCATTCATTGATATTTGCTAACGGGTCATTCCACGTCAGATCGCACATGAATGGGCAGTTTTGAAACCGAACTCTTTCGATTTCGATGAAATTTTAGGCACGCGTAGTATGAACGATGCTGGCCCCAATGAACGAGCATCATGTACAAACTTTTAGCTCCATTCGACCTCTGAGGTCAGAGTTACGGATCATCTTAGGTCGGACGTTTTTGCTGACATTGTATGATTCAAAAGTGCATATATTGACTAAAAAATATTCTAGGAAGTTGCGGTTGCCACCATTGGATAGAAAAATGAATGTCCATGAATGTCCTCCATGATTGCACATGACCTTCATATGACCTTTGACCTGACAAGGTCAAAGTCAAAATTTTGAGTTATTACTGTGTTTGCCTGCCCCGAAATCCAGCAAAATTTAACACGAGGTTGGTTACATCATCGTCTCAAAGTATTTGCAAAAGAATGGCGGAAACTTAACTTGTTAAGATATGGGTATGTCAGTATAACTATGTCGCGTCGGCGCGGCGCGTCAGATGATGTCAAGTCGGGGCTTGTCGTCTTGAAACTGTGCAGTGACGTCGTCGGCACCACTGGTAACGTGTGTACCTATTTTACCAGGTGTAATGGGGTAACATGTATTTGTAATCCTTGTTGAGAGAGAATCAATTCATAGAAGATCGCCACAGGGCACGTTCAATTGGCACTACATAGTTATACTAAAATACCCATATATTAAAAAGTGTGTAAGTGTCCGCGATTCTTTTGCGCATGCTTTGAGACGATAGTGTAACCACTCTCGTGTTGAATTTTGGGGCGTTTTTGGGCAGGCAACATAACAAACTTGAATTGTTGACTTTAACCTCGTCAGGTCAAAGGTCTAATTTAGGTGATGGCAGTTTATCGGGTGCAATACTTAGTCTGAAGTCCGGTCATATCACTGTGCTTTGGTGGCAACCGCACCTTCCTAGAGCATTTGTTTTGCAAATATATGCACGTTTGAATATACAATGTCGGCAAAAACGTGCGACCTAAGATGACCCGTAACTCTGACCTCAGAGGTCGAATGGAGCTAAAAGTTTGTGCATGATATTGGGTACTACACGTGCCCCAAATTTTATTGAAATCGAAAAGGGTCGGGGAATTTCTTGTGCGATTTGACGTGGAATGACCCTTACGCACTTGCTCTCCTCATTTTATCTCAAATCAGCCAGTGCCCATGGTGGTTTTCGTGAAGTTCCATTTCAACTAAAGAAACAAAAATATCCTAAATGTAAACCACTCACAGCACAGCAACTAGCATAGTGAGCAGTAATTTACACAGAAACTAGCATAGTGAGCAGTAATTTACACAGTAACTAGCATAGTGAGCAGTAATTTACACAGCAACTAGCATAGTGAGCAGTAATTTACACAGCAACTAGCATAGTGAGCAGTAATTTACGTATTTGTTTTTGGTAGACAAAGAAGTCCACGTACCTTGCATACCTAGGATGCAATACGTCAGCCAAAAATATAGATATTGCTTTGAAATTCGGTTTCGGCTTCGTCCATAATTGTAATAACATTATCGAGTCTGACCTAACCTTTACAGTAATTACGGTCGCAGGGACCCACGTTTAGAACGCTCCGCTCGCATTCGCTCGCTGCGCTGCGAAACCTACCGGGGGCTGTCACCCCCGGACTATCTCGTAGACAAAACGAGATGATTATATAACAAATATTGTTTCGAAGATGTTTGTTTTTACTGACTTATGTATATACTAAAAGGCGACTCGCCGTCGCCGGGATTCGAACCTGCCCCTGCACATGAAAGACAGGCATCTTATCACTGACCTACGGTGGCGTATGGCTGTTGTGGTACTGTGCCACATCTAGTGCGACTATAGCGCCTACCGCGAATATCGTCACGTTGCCAGATTGCTGCCAGCCACTGCAGTTATCTGCAGTTATGTGGCACTTTTTTGTCCACCAAAAAATATATACCCGATCAGTCCCCCCGGGCGCGGCAAATTCGCTGCCGCAGCTGGTTTGCTGCGGCACCTGCTGCGTGCTCTGCCGTGAGCTCTGAGTCGGAGAAAAGCCGAGCAGATCTTCGTGTTCAAATCAGTGGATAATGAAGCATAGACAGGGCCAGACGCGGTAGGATTGGGGGCCGAACTTCGGTCACGTGACTTCAGACGCGGTAGGATTGGGGGCCGAACTTCGGTCACGTGACGGGAGAAAACATGTCATATAACCAGACTTGTCAATGATTCAATGTGAATCGACTACTTTTGATTGAATCATTCTTATTTCAAATGAATGACTCATGAATCGATTCACCTCATGCGCAAACCTGTTGTGAGTGACTGATTGAATTATTCATACAGAGAAAATAGGCTGATTGAATCATTCATTGCTCAAAGAATCATTCTTTTTGGTCGAACAGCATAAACTGTCCACAAAATATGCCAGCGGCCCAGCATTCATCTGTGCCCTGGGGACAAACCAGGCACTTAATGGCCAATTATATGAGCTCTGTGTCCTGAGCTGTAGCCTGTAATTCATCTATGCGTAAAGAAAGCGAGGCTTTGTGTCCAACTTCAGTGGGCACAAAGCCACTGTTCAATCAGCCCTAACTAGGTGAATACCTTGGAACTGGTAGGGTTAGAGGTAGGTACCTAAATACTTAGAAAAGGTAACTAACTCATACTTTGGTTCATAAACCACACAGTACACGCACACCTTTTTCACACACAAAATTATCAAAAGGTACCCACCTTTTCCTAATTTCTAGGCTATACCATATCAAAAACTAAATCATAAACAAACATTTGCATGACCTCCGCATGTTCCAAATATCACTGTCGCATCGGCGCCGCTTTATTCCACATCATGCTTTATAAAAAATAATACCTAATGCAAAATCAAAATAAATGTTCTATTCGCTTTAAAAAAAAGCGAAACGTGAAGTCATTAATGCCGTTGGAACTTGGAATTTGCAATTATAATAAATATTATAAAAATCATTTTATAATCAAAATAAACAACACGCGTGTCTAATTGACTCACATTCACATTCGGAAATACATTCGCGGACTATTTGGATTGGCTTCAAAATTGGTACACAGATAGATCACGACCTAGTGATCATTGTGGTAAAATCTTAGAGTCGCACATTCAAAATCAAAGAAGTTAGGGCAGGTCATATGTTTAAGGTCAAACAGCAGACTATTCTGATGTGCATGAAAATTGGCACACAGGTAGAGCATGACCTCCCTATCACGCTCATACAATCTTAGAGTCGCACATTCAAAATCAAAGGGGTTAGACAAAGGAGTCGACACTCCCCTTTAATGTTGAGTGATTGAATCAAGATTGAATCATTCATTATGGTAATGTTGGGTGATTGAATCATGATTGAATCATTCATTATGGTAATGTTGAGTGATTGAATCATGATTGAATCATTCATTATGGTCCGTGAATCATTGTGAATCGACTCATGACAAATATGAATCATTGACAAGTCTGCATATAACCAACACCGTTTGGCCACGTGACTTGCTGCTTCTCGAACATCGTGAGGGTCAGAGTCGGAGCCGGAATCGGAGTTACCTGAAAACCGATCATCGACTCGGCAGCCCTGGTCAATAGGTCAGGTGACGGACACCTCTGCCGCTGGGAGGAGGCGACCAGTGAGGCGTGACTGTCCGCCGCCTGTTCCTGACCCGAGAGATCGACGGAGGCGGCTGGCCGGCCAATGGGGAGGGGCCGGACCGCCGAGCCGGGTTTCATATCTCGTTTTTTTTGGGGGGAGGGGGGGTTCGCCCGCCCCGTAGTCCAGCCTATAGCTATATGCCGCCGCGGGTGGTGAGGAGAACCACTCCCCTCCGGGGCGGGGAACCGAATGACTTGCGCCAGTAGCCAGACTCGAACCCGGAACCCTAGGGGCCGAACTTCGGTCACGTGACAGGAGACAACATGTCATATAGCCAACACCGTTTGGCATTCCGAGTCCGACGTTCCGAGTCCGACGTTCCGAGTCCGACGTTCCGAGTCCGACGTTCCGAGTCGGACGCTCTACCAACTGAGCCACCCGGCCCCCCGGATATCTCGCCCTCCCTCGCCATATCTCGCCCGGGTTTCACTGGCGGGGCGAGGAGCGCGGTCGGTGCCTGGCGGCGTGGTCGGTGCCTGACGGCGTGGTCGGTGCCTGACGGCGCGGTCGGTGTCTGACGGCGCGGTCGGTGCCTGACGGCGTCACTTGCTTTCTCGGAGTGAGAGTTGCCTTGTCCAGATCGTCAGACGCGTGTAACTCACGTGATTGTGCATCTTTAGGAGAGGCTTAGTCGGCGTTGGCTGTTCTGATTAGTGTGTAAAATCAGACGCAATCCGCAGGCATCAGTCATCCATTGGCACGTGGGTACTTGGTGTGTTATTTTGTCATAACGCAAACCAGTCAGCTGGTGTGTAACGCTAATGTGCAGGTCATACAAATTAGAGTGTCATTTTCCTGCGCCATATTAAATAGCTAAGCCTAGTTAAAAGTTGGTATACACCGCCACCCATTAATAGGTCACCAGGAGTGTTAGTTAAAGTTAAAACCTAAAGCAAGTTAAACGTCTTAGTACGTCACTTAACGACAGTCTTATCTATGGACTGAACACTGCAGACACTAAAAACACTACAGACACTATACACACTACAGACACTATACACACTACAGACACTATACACACTACAGACACTATACACACTACAGACACTATACACACTACAGACACTATACACACTATACACACTATACACACTATGCACACTACAGACACTTACACACTACACACTACATACACTTACACACTACATACACTATACACTACAGACACTATACGCACTACGGCCACAACACACTACAGACAATATACACACTACAGACACTATACACACTACAGACACTATACACACTATAGACAATATACACACTACAGCCACTATACACACTAGACACTCACACCCTACACACTACAGACACTATACACACTACAGACACTATACACACTACAGACACTTACACACTACAGACACTACACACTACATACACTACACACTACAGACAATATACACACTACAGACACTATACAGTATACACACTATAGACACTTACACACTACAGACAATATACATACTACAGACACTTACACACTACATACACTACACACTACAGACACTATACACACTACATACACTATACACACTACAGACAATACACACTACAGACACTATACACACTACAGACACTACACACCACATACACTACACACTACAGACACTACACACTACATACACTACACACTACAGACACTATACACTACAGACACTATACACACTACATACACTATACACACTGTATACACTACACACTACAGACACTATACAGACTATACACATTTACACACTACAGACACTACACACTACATACACTATACACACTACAGACACTTCACACTACATACACTATACACACTACAGACACTACACACTACATACACTATACACACTTAAGACACTATACACACTATAGGCACTACACACTATAGACACTATACACACTATAGACACTATACACACTATAGACACTCCACACTACAGCCACTTACACACTATACACACTTACACACTGCATACACTATACACACTTTAGACACTATACACACTATACACACACACTACAGACACTACACACTACAGACACTATACACACTACAGACACTACACACTACAGACACTATGTACACTATATACACTACAGACTGCAGACACTATGCACACTACAGACACTATACACACTACAGACACTATACACACTACAGACAATATACACACTACAGATACTATACACATTACAGACACTATACATACTACATACACTATACACTACAGACACTATACACTACAGACACTACACACTACAGATACTATACACACTATAGACACTATACACACTACAGACACTTACACACTACAGACACTACACACTACAGACGCTTACACACTACATACACTATACACACTATAGACACTACACACTACAGACACTACACACTACAGACGCTATACACACTATACAATATATACACTACAGACACTTACATACTACAGACACTACACACTATATACACTATACACACTATATACACTATACACACTACAGACGCTTACACACTACAGACACTACATACTACATATACTATACACACTATAGACACTATACACACTACATACACTTACACACTACATACACTACACACTACAGACACTTACACACTACAGACACTACACACTACAGACACTATGCACACTATAGACACTACACACTACATACACTATACACACTACATACACTATACACACTACAGACACTACACACTACATATACTATACACACTATAGACACTATACACACTACATACACTTACACACTACAGACACTACACACTACAGACGCTTACACACTACAGACACTACACACTACAGACACTATACACACTATAGACTACACACTACATACACTATACACACTACATACACTATACACACTACAGACACTACACACTACCGACACTATACACATTATAGACACTACACACTACAGACACTACACAACATATACACTACACACTACATACACTTACACACTACATACACTACTTACTACATATACTATACACACTAGACACTACACACTACATACAATATACACACTAGACACACTATACACTACATACACTATACACACTATAGACACTATAGACACTATACACACTGCAGACACTATACACACTACAGACACTTACACACTATAGACACTCCACACTGCATACACTATACACACTGCAGACACTATACACACTATAGACACTACACAATATAGACACTATACGCACTACACAAACTTACACACTACAGACACTTCACGCTACAGACACTATACACACTATATACACTATACACACTACATACACTTACACACTACAGACACTACACACTATAGACAATACACACTACAGACACTATACACACACACACACACACACACACACACACACACACACCGCACACGCACACGCACACGCACACGCACACGCACACGCACACGCACACGCGCACGCGCACGCGCGCACGCGCACGCGCACGCGCACGCGCACGCGCACGCGCACGCGCACGCGCACGCGCACGCGCACGCGCACGCGCACGCGCACGCGCACGCGCACGCGCACGCGCACGCGCACGCGCACGCGCACGCGCACGCGCACGCGCACGCACACGGCACCCGCACCCGCACCCGCACCCGCACCCGCACCCGCACCCGCACGCGCACCCGCACCCGCACCCGCACCCGCACCCGCACCCGCACCCGCACCCGCACCCGCACCCGCACCCGCACCCGCACCCGCACCCGCACCCGCACCCGCACCCGCACCCGCACCCGCACCCGCACCCGCACCCGCACCCGCACCCGCACCCGCACCCGCACCCGCACCCGCACCCGCACCCGCACCCGCACCCGCACCCGCACCCGCACCCGCACCCGCACCCGCACCCGCACCCGCACCCGCACCCGCACCCGCACCCGCACCCGCACCCGCACCCGCACCCGCACCCGCACCCGCACCCGCACCCGCACCCGCACCCGCACCCGCACCCGCACCCGCACCCGCACCCGCACCCGCACCCGCACCCGCACCCGCACCCGCACCCGCACCCGCACCCGCACCCGCACCCGCACCCGCACCCGCACCCGCACCCGCACCCGCACCCGCACCCGCACCCGCACCCGCACCCGCACCCGCACCCGCACCCGCACCCGCACCCGCACCCGCACCCGCACCCGCACCCGCACCCGCACCCGCACCCGCACCCGCACCCGCACCCGCACCCGCACCCGCACCCGCATCCCGCATCCCGCACCCGCACCCGCACCCGCACCCGCACCCGCACCCGCACCCGCACCCGCACCCGCACCCGCACCCGCACCCGCACCCGCACCCGCACCCGCACCCGCACACACACACCACACACACACACACACACACACACACACACACACACACACACACACACACACACACACACACACACACACACCTATAGACACACCTATAGACACCTATAGACACACTATAGACACCTATAGACACCTATAGACACACTATAGACAATATGAATATAGATACTATAGCCTGTAATATTTCTGTACCTGTTGACGGATGACTAACTGTAGATATTGAATATTTCGCTGAGTTTGTACCTCACATCGGTATCTGTACAACATTCACCAGTGTATCGGTAACAGGACGTTCAGTGTATCGATAACAGGACGCTCAGTGTATCGGTAACAGGACGCTCGGTGTATCTGTAACAGGACGCTCAGTGTATCGGTAACAGGGCGCTCAGTGTATCGATAACAGGACGCTCAGTGTATTGGTACCAGGACGCTCAGTGTATCGATAACAGGACGCTCACACAGGGCACACATGGTGAGCCTCTACAGCAAATTTCCAGCTCCGACTGCCTGCTCTTGTTCCGAATAGAGCTGCCACTTTTCAGCATACTTTGAGATTTTGACAACAGACTCGAGACACAGACTCTGACCCACAGACTCTGAGATTTAAAACCCAACCCGGTCTCGGGATTTCCAAACTACGCAGCAGTAGTTAGCTCTGGTTTATAACTTGGAGAGCATGATCGGCCCGGCCCCGTGGCCGCGATACCCGATCAACTACCATTACTGATCGGGCCGCTGACTGCTGCTGAGCCGGAGAAACTGTAGCAGAAACAGCGACGTGCCTCGCGGCAGTAACCCACTGCGATATACGACGCACGGGAAAGGTGATTAGGGTGAAATGGCAGGATTGGGGTAGGATAGAAACGTGAGAGTGATGCTGATTGCTGAGGACGTTAGTGGGTACGGGGACGGACAATGTTTACCCGTCATATCATTTGATTTTTGCAACTATAACGAACCGGATATTATATATAATATATAACGAACCTTCCAGAATCCAAGCCTCCTGTCAGCAGGTCACCAACCTCACCTGTACCAACCTCACCTGTACCAACCTCACCTGTACCAACCTCACCTGTACCAATCTCACCTGTACCAACCTCACCTGTACCAATCTCACCTG
Organism: Chirona hameri; assembly: GCA_036785665.1. Classification (NCBI taxonomy): domain Eukaryota; kingdom Metazoa; phylum Arthropoda; class Thecostraca; order Balanomorpha; family Balanidae; genus Chirona; species Chirona hameri. The sequence goes on from JAXIVJ010007037.1 coordinate 10,100, forward strand.
TACCAACCTCACCTTTACCAACCTCACCTGTACCAACCTCACCTGTACCAACCTCACCTGTACCAACCTCACCTGTACCAATCTCACCTGTACCAACCTCACCTGTACCAATCTCACATGTACCAACCTCACCTGTATCAACCTCACCTGTACCAACCTCACCTGTACCAACCTCACCTGTACCAACCTCACCTGTACCAACCTCATCATGAACCAATCTCACCTGTACCAATCTCACCTGTACCAACCTCACCTGTACCAAACCTCACCTGTACCAATCTCACCTGTACCAACCTCACCTGTACCAACCTCACCTGTACCAACCTCACCTGTACCAACATCACCTGTACCAATCTCACCTGCACCAACCTCACCTGTACCAACCTCACCTGTACCAACCTCACCTGTACCCAATCTCACCTGTACCAATCTCACCTGTACCAATCTCACCTGTACCAACCTCACCTGTACCAACCTCACCTGTACTAACCTCACCTTTACCAACCTCACCTGTACCCAACCTCACCTTGACTAGTCTGGCCTCACCACCACAGCCACGGCGAATACATCAAGTGATCCGTGACGCTCGATACCAGTGCCGATACCTGGCCGATACCAGGCCGATACCAGGCCGATACTTGGCCAACACAGCTCATTGTGCTCGCTTTGTTAATGGTATGAATTAGTGTAAATATATAATTTGCATCGCCTGGACGTGTGCAGTGCGCTGTGGGATGGAAGGGGTTACCATGTGGGATAAGAGGGTTACCATAGGGGATGGAAAGGTACCATGTGAGATAGAAGGGTTACCATGTGGGATAGAAGGGCTATCATGTGGGATAGAAGGGTTACCATGTTGGGATAAGATGGGTTACCATAGGGATGGAAAGGTACCATGTGAGATAGAAGGGTTACCATGTGGGATAGAAGGGCTATCATGTGGGATAGAAGGGTTACCATGTGAGATAAGAGGGTTACCATGTGGGATATGATGGTTACCATGTGGGATATAAGGGTTACCATGTGGGATAGGAGGGGTTACCATGTGGGATGGAAGGGTTACCATGTGAATTGGAGGGTTACCATGTGGGATAGAAGGGTTACATGTGGGATAAGAGGGTTACCATGTGGGATGGAAGAGTTACCATGTTGGGATAGAAGGGTTACCATGTGTGATAGAAGGGTTACCATGTGGGATGGGAGGAGGTTTACCATGTGGGATAAGAGGGTTACCATAGGGGGATGGAAAGGTACCATGTGAGATAGAAGGGTTACCATGTGGGAATATAAGGGTTACCAATGTGGGAGTAGGAGGGTTACCATGTGGGATGGAAGGGTTACCATGTGGAATTGGAGGGTTTACCATGTGGGATAGAAGGGTTACCATGTGGGATAGAAGGGTTACCATGTGGGATAAGAGGGTTACCATGTGGATGGAAGTTACCATGTGGGATAGAAGGGTTACCATGTGGGATAGAAGGGTTACCATGTGGATGGGAGGGTTACCTGTATAGAGGTTTATTGAACATATCAGACGTCGATGTGGCGTGTATGGGAATGTAATGAAGGCCATAATCCGCGTCCGTTCTGAGTTACTACTGATGCCGGATGTTCTTGGAGGGAATGATGGCGGATGTTCAGTGAGATCCCGATGTCTGGTAATGATGTCTGGCCGATGTCTGGAATCGTGATGTCAGGTTAAAAAAAAAATCGCGCGGTAAATTATGCACTCATTGCTTCCTCATGCAGCGGATGGTATGTGATCAGCGGATGGTATGTCATCAGCGGATGGATGTCATCGATGATGGTTATGTCAGCAGCGGATGGTATGTCATCGATGATGGTATGTCAGCAGCGGATGTGTATGTCAGCGATGATGGTGTCATCATGAGGTATGTCATCAGCGGATGGTATAGTCATCAGCGGATGGTATGTCATCAGCGGATGGTAATGTCATCATGGAGTATGTCAGCAGCGGATGTATGTCATCGATGATGGTATGTCAGCAGCGGATGGTATGTCAGCGATGATGTGTCATCATGGTATGTCATACAGCGGATGGTATGTCATCAGCGGATGGTATGTCATCAGCGGATGGTATGTCATCATGGTATGTCAGCAGCGGATGGTATGTCATCGATGATGGTATGTCAGCAGCGGATGGTATGTCAGCGATGATGGTGTCATCATGGTATGTCCATGCTTCATTGAGCTGCAGACACCTTCTTTCACATTTCGATCCGAAAAGACACTGGTGCGAATGCTTCTTTGGATGATGACATTTATATATAATATGCATGACATGGAATGCCCCGCACGCCCGGCATGACATGGAATCCACTGCAGCTCTGCCCAGACACCAAGTCCGCAGAGTCGGAGAATTCAGACCCGGCGCCGGCTCTGTGGCTTTAAATCTGCAGATTTAGTATCGCTCTCGTGTCGTCGCTAGTTTGACATCTCAGTAGCTCCGGCGGCGCAGAAAGTGGAGCGTAGTCAGAGGCTGCATGTGTTCACCATTATATCGCCGGCAATGCAATGCATGAGTATGCGATAGGCGGTTCACTGCTCGGCTGTCTCTCCTGCCCTCCCTCCTTCCTCCCTTCCCCTCCCTCCTCTCCCCCTTCCCCGTCCCGTGCCGCGCTGCACCGCACCATGTCATAACTCCGTCCCAGATGTGGCCAGAATGGCAAATTGTGACTTGTCAAGCATTCTCTTGAAACCAACACATTATGATTAAGAACGTTTCGAAGCATAGGAAGCCATGTATGCTGCTGGTTTTGAGCGGTCCAAAAACTCCTGGCGTGGGCCCAAAGTATGACGTGGTTGCGACATTTTCTGCTATCTGGGCGATCGGAACACGCTTAAGTTTGGCGGCCAGTATCTCAACCAAATTTAAAGATATTGGGATAAGTCTGAATTGTTTCGGAATCTCCGAACGATCTTCTAATGGCATTCACACGCAGTGTTTATTTTTAAACTTTTACTACACATCATACTTTTCTGGAGCAGTTTATTAATGCATGTATGAAGTGAATACATTGCACGATGTCAAAATGTTTGTAGACCGGCAAAAAATTCCAGTGGTTGCAGAGATTCAGGATACCTTAAAACATGAGCTTACATATGTACAGAACACAGTGGTGGAACTTTATGAAATCGGTTGGGGGGGCCCAACGGCCGAATGCTCAAGTTGAAACTAAACGTCCAATACTATATACCTATATGCATATGTAGTGTATATTTATTATATAATATACGTATTATAAAACTATTACAATTATTACAATTGTGGAACTATTTTGTCCGTTTCATACAGGGAAAAATACATTTTTTTTTTATTCTCCAATTTCCTTGTTTCAGACCATAAAATTAACAAATTACTTAACTGAAGTTGATAGGTAAACACTGACTGGTCATAAAAAAAATTTAAGGACAGCAACACAATTTTGAAGCCGGTAAATGTTAAATTATCGCCATCGGTGGCCAATTAAAGGGACATTGCCACCTCGAAGGCCAATATGGAGTGTTTGGTGTGTATCGGTCGATTAAGCGTGCCCGATTTCACCTGCAAAATTTGGTTCCCGCGAAATTCCCCCATTAGATCAAAAAATACATTTGCACCAGTCATGCTTGCCAAGCATTCGTAAAGTTGGAGTCCCCACATCACTATTTAGAATCTCTTCTTTGCAGACTGTCATTTTCTTTTGTGTATGTGGTTAATTATATTTTCAACAACCTTAGCCTCTTTCATAATAAAACAGCAAGAATTGCTATGGCTCGACTTTGGGACCGTAGGAGTTATGTGACCTATATCTTATAATACAGATAGACTTTTCAAGGTCAAGTCTCTGCGAATTCGTACGGGCTTGGGGCGGGCGCCAATACCCCAGCCAAACTGGATGAGAGCGGCCATCATGAATCTAGTACTGAGCACAGCTGGGGCCAACGTTTTGGAGTCAGAAATAAATACAAAATGCTTTGCCGATACACTGCTGTAGGTGCTGCAGGAGCAAGTTTGAGCTTGAGCATACATGATTGTTGATCCCCACCATTCATTTAAGTTGCTTTTTAGAAATCCTCCGGAGGTTGCAATATCCCTTTAAGAATGCATCTGAAAAACACGTTCCTCATACATAATTGTCGCATGCCAGACGGAGTCGGCAAAATTTAACTTACTCCGACTGCGGCAAAAAATATCGACTTCAATAGACTCAGATTACGACTTCGAGTCTGCAAGACTGCTTCCGACCGACCAATGGCTCTATCAGCCCGTTTAAGGGCTCTCCAGAATGGCCGAGAGCTTTCTCAGACTTGCTCAGGGCCCTCTTAGGTCTGCCAATGACCTTCTTAGACAAGCGTAATGCCCTCTCTGAACAGACGGTGGTCATCTCTGGTCGACCGATGATCCTCTCAAAGAAGCGGAGAGTCCTCTCTTAGGGACTTAGGGCTCTCTTAGGCCGGAAAAGCGCCCCCCCCCCCTTGGACGATTAAGGGTCCTTTCAAACTGGTAAACAGACCTTTCAGACAGGCATAGGGCCCTCTCAGGCATGCCAAAGGTCATTTCAGAACGACAAGGAGCCTAAGGCTCTAAGGCCTGGAAAATAATGTATCAAACAAACTGAGGCCCTTCTCAGACCGCCGGGTTCTTTCCAGCCTAGACAATTTCCCTCTACGACCAGTCTGGGGCCCGCTCAGGCCTGGCAAGAGCCACTCGAGCCGGCCGATGGCCCCCTCAGGACGACTGAGTTCTCATTCAGGCCGACCAAGGGACCCTCAAGTCGACCGAGAGTCCCCTAAGGCCGACAGAAGAGTCCCACAGACACACTAGGGACCCCTTTAGGCCGACCGAGGGTCAATCAGGCCGACTAAGGGCCCGTCAGGCCAACCGAAGGCCTCCTCAAGCTGACCGAAGGCCCCTCAGGCCCGTAAAAGCACCTCCTGAAACTGACCGAAGACACCTTAGGCCGAAAAAGGGCTCGTCTTCAAGTCGACTAAGACGACCGAGGGCCCTTCAAGCCGACCGAGAGCCGCCTGAGGCCGCCAGAGGACCCCCTCCGGCAGACCAATGACCCATTCAGGCCGCCTGAGAGCCCCTCAGGCCGACCAAGGAACCATCAGACCGAAAACAAACTTCAAGCTGGCTGAGGTTCCTTTAGACCGAACGAGAGCCACTCAGGCCGACCGAGGATTCCTCAGCCCAACTGAAGGCCCCCTCAAGCTGACCGAGGGCCCCTCACGTCGACCGAGGTCCCCTCAGGCATACCGAGGGCCCACTCAGGCATACCGAGGGCCACTCAGGCTAAGCGAGAGCCACTCAGGCCAACCGAGTGCCCCTTAGGCCCACTCAGGGCCCCTCACGCCAACCGAGGTCCACTCAGGTATACCGAGGGCCACTCAGGCCACCTGAGGTACCCTCAAGCCGACAAAGGGTCCCTCAGGCCGACAAAGAGCCCCTTAGACCGAACAAAAGCTCCTCAGACCGACCAAGGGCCCCTTCAAGCCGGCCGAGGTTCCCTCAAGCTGATCGAGGGCCCCTCAGGCCAACCGAGCTCCCACCCAGGCCGACCGAGGACCCCTCTAGGCCGACAGAGCCCCCCCCCCCCCCCCCCCCCCTCCCCCCTCCGCAGGCCGAAGCAGAGCTCGTCAGTCCGACTGGACACCCCTCAGGCCAACCAAGGGCCCCTCAAGCCGGCCGAGGTTCCCTCAAGCCGACCGAGGGCCATCAGGCCGATCAGGCCGGCAGGGGAACCCTCAGGCCAAACAATGGCTCCTTAGGCCGACTGGAACCCCCTCGGGTGGACGAAGGACTCCCTCAAGTCGACGGAGTGTCCCCTCAGATCGACAGAGCTCCCCTCCAGGCCCAACGAGGCTCGTTCATGCTGACCGAGGGTTCGTTTGGTCAACCAAGGACCCACTCAGGCCGACCTCGGTTAACCTCCTGGAAGAGCCATGGACCCCTAGCCCCCCTGGCCACGATGACCCCATACCCGATGCCCTTGCCCCTTTGATGGCACGATCCCCTCGATGTTCCTCCGGATCAAACTATTATTTTAGCATGGATGTTGGATATTTAGGATATTGCAATACCAGAGAGCCAAAAAGGCTGCATAAAATATCAGCCATATTTCAGGCAAACAATAAATTTATAACAATTTCCATTGAACACCATTTAAATAGAGCACTCCGATCGCTAATTCGTCATGCTCCACCTCCGCTATTCGCTAATCTGAACGCTTAAACCTTTTATCTACGGACTTGTTAGCAGAAGAGAATCCATGCTACCAACTTACCCATTATATCATAATCGAAAAGCAGTCGCAGATGGAATCGCAATGCTCGTATACTTCTAAGATGGAATACTCCTCAGATGGAATCACATCTTGATATGATGAAATACGCACAATTGAAAACAGAACAATCTATACGGGTAGTCCTTGAAATTTTAGAGGGGTACAATTTTTGGAAAACATTGGGGGGCCCGGAGCACCATTGGGGGGGGGGGGCTCAGCTCAGCATTGGGGGGGGGGGGGCTCGGGCCCTCCCAAAGAGATATAAAGTTCCGCCCCTGACAGAACATGTTTCATAAACATGTTTAATTAACATAGGCAAGATAGGTGGAGCCGAGTTATGGACGTTTTTCCTAGCCCAGGTCGCGCTTTCCGGCCGGCGCGTGACGTCACGGCCCTGGCGACCCGATGCGCGCGGCAATGGGCCCGGCGCGGCGGCGAGGGAGCACGGACGTGCTTGCTGATAGGGTCTCATGCATCGTTCTAGTGGAATAGCTGTCGCCACATGGCACCTGCTTGTGACACATGACACCTAGAGCATTCAAACACTTCGTGACTGCTCTAGAAGGTGAATGACTCTCCGTTCATACACAAATACAACTATAAATGTTGCCTACTGTATTACATTATGGAGGCAAAATGCATCCGGTTGAAGAAAAAAAATATGCCACCTTTGCCGTCTGTTGAGTTAGTCTACATAATTTTTACTCGTTAAGCGTCATTTCGTGCCTCTGTAATCCGGTCCCGTGCGATTCTTCACGCTCAACACTGCTCATTAAGAAGACACGCACGCATTGGTCAGTCTGTGTTTGACATTGTATGTTAATGTGAGAGCGCTGCTTTGCTGGTTGCCATATGACATTGGCCATGAGCTCAAGACGGTACCAAAGCGACTCAGGAAAGGTCTAGGTCTAAGGTGACTCGTATTGTAAAACACTGCTACGCAGCCGTCACTCCTTGGCTGAATCTTAATGTGTCTTGGAAACAAACTCTACCCCCCGGTTTATAAAACCCGAGACGGTAACGGAGGCTTTAACATACACTATAACACATAAACCATGGTGTCATGTGACGACACCTATCTAATCAATGATATAATACCCTATTAGCAAATGAGCAACCGCTTCCATGCTCCCTCGCCGCCGCGCCGGGCCAATTGCCGCGCGCATCGGGTCGCCCGGGCCGTCACGCGCCGTCCGGAAAGCGCGATCTGGGCTGGGAAAAACGCCCATAACTCGGATCCACCCTATCTTGCCTATCTAGATGTTTTTGAAACATGTTCTTTACATATGTAGGCTCATGTTTTAAGGTATCCTGAATCTCTGAATTGTTGACTGAAAATTGTTGCCGGACTACGGACATTTTGACATCGTGAAATGTATTCATTTCATACATGCATCAATAAATTGCTCCATAAAAGTATGACGTGTAATAGAAGTTTAAAAATAAATACTGCATATCATTAAAAGATTGTTCGGAGATTCTAAAACAATGCAGTCTTATCCCAATATCTTCACATTTGGTTGAGATACTGGCCGCCAAACTTAAGCGTGTTCCGATCGCCCAGATAGCAGAAAATGTCGCAACCACGTCATACTTTGGGCCCACGCCAGGAGTTTTTGGACCGCTCAAAACCAGCAGCATACATGGCTTCTTATGCTTCGAAACGTTCTTAATCATAATGTGTTGGTTTCAAGAGAATGCTTGACAACTCACAATTTGCCATTCTGGCCACATTTGGGACGGAGTTATGACATGGTGCACCGGCACAGTTGTGCTGCCAGACCAGGTGCAGCCTGCAGAGCTGCAAAATAGTGAGGAACAAGTCCAGATCAGAGCTGCAGGATAGTGAGGGACAGAGTCCAGGTCAGAGCTGCAGGATAGTGAGGAACAGAGTCCAGGTCAGAGCTGCAGGATAGTGAGGAACAGAGTCCAGGTCAGAGCTGCAGGATAGTGAGGAACAGAGTCCAGGTCAGAGCTGCAGGATAGTGAGGAACAGAGTCCAGGTCAGAGCTGAAGGATAGTGAGGAACAGAGTCCAGGTCAGAGCTGCAGGATAGTGAGGCACAGAGTCCAGGTCAGAGCTGCAGGATAGTGAGGGACAGAGTCCAGGTCAGAGCTGCAGGATAGTGAGGAACAGAGTCCAGGTCAGAGCTGCAGGATAGTGAGGAACAGAGTTCAGGTCAGAGCTGCAGGATAGTGAGGGACAGAGTCCAGGTCAGAGCTGCAGGATAGTGAGGGACAGAGTCCAGGTCAGAGCTGCAGGATAGTGAGGTACAGAGTCCAGGTCAGAGCTGCAGGATAGTGAGGAACAGAGTCCAGGTCAGAGCTGCAGGATAGTGAGGCACAGAGTCCAGGTCAGAGCTGCAGGATAGTGAGGAACAGAGTCCAGGTCAGAGCAGCAGGATAGTGAGGCACAGAGTCCAGGTCAGAGCTGCAGGATAGTGAGGCGCAGAGTCCAGATCAGAGCTGCAGGATAGTGAGGCACAGAGTCCAGGTCAGAGCTGCAGGGTTTTAAGGCACAGAGTCCAGGTCAGAGCTGCAGGATAGTGAGGAACATAGTCCAGGTCAGAGCTGCAGGATAGTGAGGCACAGAGTCCAGATCAGAGCTGCAGGATAGTGAGGCACAGAGTCCAGGTCAGAGCTGCAGGGTTTTAAGGCACAGAGTCCAGGTCAGAGCTGCAGGATAGTGAGGAACAGAGTCCAGGTCAGAGCTGCAGGATAGTGAGGCACAGAGTCCAGGTCAGAGCTGCAGGATAGTGAGGAACAGAGTCCAGGTCAGAGCAGCAGGATAGTGAGGCACAGAGTCCAGGTCAGAGCAGCAGGATAGTGAGGAACATAGTCCAGGTCAGAGCTGCAGGATAGTGAGGCACAGATTCCAGGTCAGAGCTGCAGGATAGTGAGGCACAGAGTCCAGGTCAGAGCTGCAGGATAGTGAGGAACAGAGTCCAGGTCAGAGCAGCAGGATAGTGAGGCACAGAGTCCAGATCAGAGCTGCAGGATAGTGAGGCACAGAGTCCAGGTCAGAGCTGCAGGGTTTTAAGGCACAGAGTCCAGGTCAGAGCTGCAGGATAGTGAGGAACAGAGTCCAGGTCAGAGCTGCAGGATAGGGAGGCACAGAGTCCAGGTCAGAGCAGCAGGGTTTTAAGGCACAGAGTGCTGATGTAGCTGATGTAGCTGATGTAGCTGATGTAGCTGATGTAGCTGATGTAGCTGATGTAGCTGATGTAGCTGATGTAGCTGATGTAGCTGATGTAGCTGATCAGTAGCATGACAGTATTGGCGAGATATTTCAACTACAGCGAACTGATGACGAGCAAAATTGTGGTATTTGATCAACTTCTCTTACATGTAGTGTTGCTTCTGTTCACAAATAACCACATTGTTGTCATATACATTGGCAGTACATATGCTGTATGTACATATACATATACATATGCTGGAATATATATTTATAAAATAAAAAAATGGTAGTATATACGCATTATCAGGAGACTCCCAAACAAAGACTTGCATTTTATCAACGCAAATATTATGCCCATGTGCATACCTGCTGTTAGATACAAAATTTCGTTTGATTGTTGTTGCCATTGTTGCCAGACCCGACGACAAAAGTCAGGTCTCTGTTAAAAACATGGAAAATAGATACCGCTGTTCATAACCTCTGTTCAGATAAAATGGGTGTAAATAACGTTCCAGGACCGGGGCCAGCCTTACGAGATGGGATCGCCTCGACTCCGTCCATCCCCTGGGGCCAGCCTTACGAGATGGGATCGGCTAGACTCCGTCCATCTCCTGGGGCCAGACTTACGAGATGGGATCGGCTAGACTCCGTCTATCCCCTGGGGCCAGGCTTACGATATGGGATCGCCTCGACTCCGTCCATCCCCTGGGGCCAGGCTTACGATATGGGATCGGCTCGACTCCGTCCATCCCCTGGGGCCAGGCTTACGAGATGGGATCGGCTAGACTCCGTCCATCCCCTGGGGCCAGGCTTACGAGATGGGATCGGCTAGACTCCGTCCATCCCCTGGGGCCAGACTTACGAGATGGGATCGGCTAGACTCCGTCTATCCCCTGGGGCCAGGCTTACGATATGGGATCGCCTCGACTCCGTCCATCCCCTGGGGCCAGGCTTACGATATGGGATCGGCTCGACTCCGTCCATCCCCTGGGGCCAGGCTTACGAGATGGGATCGGCTAGACTCCGTCCATCCCTGGGGCCAGGCTTACGAGATGGGATCGGCTAGACTCCGTCCATCCCCTGGGGCCAGCCTTACGAGATGGGATCGGCTCGACTCCGTCTATCCCCTGGGGCCAGGCTTACGAGATGGGATCGGCTCGACTCCGTCCTTCCCCTGGGGCCAGCCTTACGATATGGGATCGCCTCGACTCCGTCCTTCCCCTGGGGCCAGCCTTACGAGATGGGATCGGCTAGACTCCGTCCATCCCCTGGGGCCAGACTTACGAGATGGGATCGGCTAGACTCCGTCCATCCCCTGGGGCCAGCCTTACGAGATGGGATCGGCTCGACTCCGTCTATCCCCTGGGGCCAGGCTTACGAGATGGGATCGGCTCGACTCCGTCCTTCCCCTGGGGCTAGCCTTACGATATGGGATCGCCTCGACTCCGTCCTTCCCCTGGGGCCAGCCTTACGAGATGGGATCGGCTAGACTCCGTCCATCCCCTGGGGCCAGACTTACGAGATGGGATCGGCTAGACTCCGTCCTTCCCCTGGGGCCAGGCTTACGAGATGGGATCGGATAGACTCCGTCCATCCCCTGGGGCCAGCCTTACGAGATGGGATCGGCTAGACTCCGTCCATCCCCTGGGGCCAGGCTTACGATATGGGATCGCCTCGACTCCGTCCTTCCCCTGGGGCCAGGCTTACGAGATGGGATCGGCTAGACTCCGTCCATCCCCTGGGGCCAGGCTTACGATATGAGATCGCCTCGACTCCGTCCATCCCCTGGGGCCAGGCTTACGATATGGGATCGCCTCGACTCCGTCCTTCCCCTGGGGCCAGCCTTACGAGATGGGATCGCCTCGACTCCGTCCTTCCCCTGGGGCCAGCCTTACGAGATGGGATCGCCTCGACTCCGTCCTTCCCCTGGGGCCAGGCTTACGAGATGGGATCGGCTAGACTCCGTCCATCCCCTGGGGCCAGGCTTACGATATGGGATCGCCTCGACTCCGTCCTTCCCCTGGGGCCAGGCTTACGAGATGGGATCGGCTAGACTCCGTCCATCGTCCGGCCTCCCCCGGGCTACCAACTGGCAGCGAGAGCGAGAAACCTGCTTAATATACACCACGCGTCGTATAATGCACGACATCCCGATGTCACAGTCCACTACCCGGCACCGCCGCTCCGCGCCGCAGCGGAACCACGCTGCTCGCCACACCACGCCACATTGTCCGACGCTGGTTTTGCAAGGACGATTTCTCCGCGGCTCGCCTCTCAATGGGGGTGACGTCACTGGGGGATGATAACGTCACCGGGCGAGCAGGGCGGCGGCCAGTGAGCGACCCGGGCACAGCGCGCCGCCGTGAGATGCGCCCACAGTCGAGGGAGAAAGTGTTGGCAGGGTGGTTAGGTTTTCACTGACGTGGAGGGAGGTGGCGGCGGATGTGTCCGCGGGCGTGGCGCTACGGCTGCAGTGACGAGGAACAGGGGAGGATCCAGAGGAGGGGGCGGGGGGGCTATCTCCCCCTTTTAGCCTTGAAAGGGCCCAAGCAGTGTGACTATATAAGCCCATTCTGGAGTGCAGTGACCCATGTTAGTCCTTAAAAGACTAGTTCAGCGTTAAAAGGGCCCACTGCACATTCACAGGGTCTATTCTGACCTACAGGGACCCAATCTTGTATTCAAAGGGCCCATTCTTGCCCACTGAAGACCTACTTGGCGAAGGACCCATCAAGTTCGGGAGGGCCCATCGAATCCTGAGAGACACACTACTGCTGCGTGGCGGACCCTGCTGACCGAATCCTGAGAGACACACTCATGCTGCGTGGCGGCCCCCATGACCGAATCCGGAAGGCCGGCCCCTGGTGGGGTGTTGAGGCCTCCAGTGACGTCAAGGCATCCCATGCTTAACTGTTGATTAGATCCGGTGATGTTACTGCAGAGGTGTTTGGCACATAAATCGCGCCACTGGGTGGTGAAAGCTTGTGTCAAGACTTGCACTGGCGGATCCAGAGGAGGGGGCATCAGGGGTAAATCCCCCCCCCCCCCCTCCCCCACACACACACACACACAGGAATCTAGGGTGGGGGGGGGGGAATATATGCATTCAATACAAGTATGCCCCCCGCGCGTTCCCGATGTATCGTAAAATCGTAAAATTGCCTTTGCAGCAGTCAAAATGCAGCTATCCACAGCCAAACAACGGAAAATTTCGCGCTGCTTCGCGGCATGACACAACTTTCGCAATTGCATATGCAAATTTGGAAAATGGGAAAATTAATTCTATTGGGTGTCTGGCAGAGGCTCTCCTTGGCGGTAATTGCTGGCACTGGAGGATCCAGGGAAGGCATCAGGGGAAAATGCCCCCCCCCCCCCCCACAGGAATCTGTAAGGGGCATTCAATACAAGTATGCGCCCCGCGCGTTCCCTACATTGAACGTGAAAAACATTGACCTTCGGACCAAACTTCATGAAAACGGAAGTTTTTTCCCCGAGTGATTGAATTTGAAGTTTGTATGTATCCCTTTCGTTCAATGATAGACAAAACAGCGCACCTGATGCAATTCAAGCATCAGGCAATTCAAGCATTCAAGGTGACGCTTAAAGGGAAATAATCACCTTTTGATTTTGTTAGCAACACTTTCTTTGGCTACCGTTATGGTATTAAAATGATGTGATCTAAATTTAAGAATTAAATACAATTATTCCCTAATTCAAAGTTGGAAGTTTGGGAAAATTTATGATCGGTATTTTCCCTACACTATTGGAAAGCGCAACATGCAACGCTTTTGTGTCAATCTGTTCAACGTTGTTGAATGGGCACTTATAAACAAATCGCCGACACTAAATAGGTTGCCGTCGGGGGCCAACCTAAACTGCCGATTTCAATGCGCTTTTGTAAAATGATTGTTGATTGTTCATAAAAGTTTGGCACATATTCGCAAAAGATAGAATGCAGGAAACATATTGCATACCTTCATGATAAATAGCAATGCGTAGGGAGGCTAATTTACTGAATTCGTTACCGAGTGCTTGCTGATTATAAGCGTGGAGCGCTTATCAACTATGAATTGAAATATCTCGCGGTAGGAATTGTTGTATGCAAAATTTGATGAATTTACAATATATTTTGGTCTCGTCTATCGATTTCAGGTGCTAACTCCATTTTTGTGGAAAAAGGTGATTATCTCCCTTTAAAGGGAATGTTTCACCTTTCTGAAAGTTGTCAAATATACGCTGGTTGCAGTAGAAAATATGAAGTAAGTGCTGCTGAAAACGATGGTGATATTTTTCACTCGAAAGTCACTTGACTTTATACAAATTAAGTTTTGAAATTTAGGCGAATGACGTCATTATTGAGCTATAGACCGCCGCTAATTGGCTGACAAAGTGGGATTGGCTGAAACAGTGTGTCAGCCAATCAGCGGCGGCACCAGCCTGGAGTTATTTTACAAATGGTAAATTAAATTGCTTATAAACGGTTAAGTTGTGGGAAAATGACCATAGTAATTTAGACATTTCAATAACGGCCAAGATGACTATCTCAGTTTACAACTAATACAATGGTGAAACATTCCCTTTAACCCGCGCCCCGCTGGGGGGGGGGGGCAGAATCTGCCCCCTCCCGGATATTCTCAATAACTTGAAAACTATATGATAGATATCAACGCTAAACTTCCAGTACCTTAACCCTCGCCCTGCGGGAGCTTTTTCACCTTCGCCCTAGGGGGGGGAGGGCTGACAGTCCCCCTGTTAACTTCCAAAATTAAACAACTTAGAGCAATGCAGTAAGAACCAACATGTTGCCTGTTATGAGAGGAATCTAACAGTATACGATTTGTAGGTTTCATGTCAACGGGTGACCTTCCAGGTCAAGTGAATGACCTCGGATTTACCACGTCCATTACAGCGATTTTGCTCTTCAGAAAACCTCAAAATGAGAAATTGATAAATGTAAATAAAAGGCATGGTCCTAGACCAGTTTTGGCTCAGAAATACAGAAAAGGTAATTATTTGTTCGTATCTTGTCAAAAAAAAAGTCAAAAAAGTTATTTTAAAAAAATGACGTCATCAGTTTCTTACACGTAGGGAGCCATCACTCAGTCAAAAATGAAGAATTGCTTTGCAATTTGGTATGGGTATTATCCATACTCAGTTCTCTCACATATATTCAGGTTTTTCTAACACCTTTGAAAAAATTGTATTTTGTGGGGATTTAAAAAAAACAGTTTTTATTTATTTTAGGGGTGAAAAACCCAAAAATTTCCAAATCCGAGATCGCCATTTTAAAGAGATTGTCAATGTTGTATCTTTGGTTAATTGCGTTTGTAACTTCCTTTAAAACTGTGTTCTACCATTTTTCAAGTATTTATCGTTTTTCCACCAACATGATTATCTGCCAAACTACTTCACCAATTTAAATAAAAAAATGTACAGCAAACGTATAATTGTTGTAAACTCAGCTATCGAAAATGACAGCAAGATGTGCCGCATTTGTAAACATTTATTCAATAAAAACCTCAGGGGGGCTGTCAGCCTCCCGTAGGGCGAGGGTTAACCTTATGCTGCATCGATTCTACGTCTTCTCACGATATTCCAATGAAATTGATGTAGTATTTTGGGAGATAATGACGTTTTAATGACGTTATGTCATGCTATTCTGGGTGGAAAAACGATAAATGTTTGAACAATCGTAGACAATAGAGTTTTGAAGCAAATTGGAAGAAAAATCGTTAAAAGAAAGGAGAAATTACATTTTCTTCAAAATAGCTATCTCAAATTTCGAAATTTTATGTTTTTGACTAAAAAAAAATATTTTGTTTCTTTCGGAAAACAAAATTAACAAAATATTTTTTTGCTAATTTGAACAGTGCATTTCTTAAGCTCGAATACCAAAATATGGTGTCCGGCCCAAATCCGCGGATAAAAAAAAATGGGGGTTCCCTTGATGCCACAAAAAGATGCCCCCCCCCCCCCCCCCCCCCCTTCCCACGGAGAGAGGCTGGATCCGCCAGTGAAGACTTGCCGTATGCTTGCTCCCCCCCCCCCCCACGGAGAGAGGCTGGATCCGCCAGTGAAGACTTGCCGTATGCTTGCTCCCCCCCCCCCCCACACACACACACACATACACACACGGCGAGAGGCTGGATCCGCCAGTGAAGACTTGCCGTATGCTTGCCCCCCCCCCCCCCCCCCCCCCCCCCCCCCCCCTCACGGAGAGAGGCTGGATCCGCCAGTGAAGACTTGCCGTATGCTTGCTCCTCCTCCCCCCCCCCCCCACGGAGAGAGGCTGGATCCGCCAGTGAAGACTTGCCGTATGCTTGCTTCCCCCCCCCCCCCCCACGGAGAGAGGCTGGATCCGCCAGTGAAGACTTGCCGTATGCTTGCCGTTTGCTACGTGTTAGGCTGGGATGGAAAAGCAGACCGTTTCTGGCTACCTGGGCCGTAGCGTGGCCAGGTGTTGGATACTGATTTTGGGCCCTGTCATGCCTTACCGTTACCATTCGTGATCATTCGTGAACACTTTTCTCCTTGCAAATATATTCCATTCCTTATCACCGATAAGAGACGCATTCAGTTATAAACAAATCATGTCAAACCCCGAAACTGATTCACATCAAAAGGTGATGCACAGAAATCCTGCCGATTATATTCCCACGTGGGCGGTGTTTTTACGCGTCTGGCTCAACATGCTGCAATACATTTCTGACTGAGATAAAAACAATCAGGCTATGTAACGCTTTGGTTTGTTATCGATTTCAGTTGCATTGCACCGGATAAAAAACAAATGTTCTTTTTCAATGAGCCTGGGCGATGTCTTTACTATGCTTTGGAAGCACGATTTCTTATCTCCGACGACTTATCAATTTCATATGATTATCGAGGAAATTTCCAAAGAAGCTGGTGATACCAAGCCCCGCCAACCTTTCCCAGATTCGAAATCATTTCGATATGAAGCAGGGCTCAATTTCCCAGCTTCAACTCACCGCTGTCTGGTTCTACCGCAGACTGGTTCAGAGTAATCCATACAATCGTCCGTTATCCGTTATGAGACAGGCCTCTAGTCTCAGAGTGTGAAAGTGTCGGTAGCGGAGCAGTGTTTGCTCGAGACTGGTTCAAAGTAATCCATACAATCGTCCGTTGCCCGTTATGAGACAGGCCTCCAGTCTCAGAGTGTGAAAGTGTCGGTAGTGGAGCAGTGTTTGCTCGAGACTGGTTCAAAGTAATCCATACAATCGTCCGTTGCCCGTTATGAGACAGGCCTCCAGTCTCAGAGTGTGAAAGTGTCGGTAGCGGAGCAGTGTTTGTCCGTTACAATCGTCCGTTATCCGTTATGAGACAGGCCTCCAGTCTCAGTGTGAAAGTGTCGGTAGCGGAGCAGTGTTTGTCCGTTACAATCGTCCGTTGTCCATTATGAGACAGGCCTCCAGTCTCAGAGTGTGAAAGTGTCGTTAGCGGAGCAGTGTGTGCTCGCTGGAAACCGGCGGCCGCCGCCATAGACGGCTTCGCAGCGGACGAGCTAGAGGCGCGGCTCGACAGAGAAAGTCGGGTGAAGACCGGGCCGGCACACATAGAAAAACAACACACAGAGAAAAACAGCATGCAGAGAAAAACAGCACACAGATAAAAACAGCACACCGAAAAACAGCACACAGAGAAAAACAGCACACAGAGAAATACAGCACACATAGAAAAACAGCACACAGAGAAAAACAGCACACAGAGAAAAACAGCACACAGAGAAAAACAGCACACAGAGAAAAACAGCATTCAGATAAAAACAGCACACAGATCAAAACAGCACACAGAGAAAAACAGCACACAGAGAAAAACAGCACACAAAGAAATACAGCACACAGAGAAAAACAGCACACAGAGAAAAGCAGCACACAGAGAAAAACAGCACACAGAGAAAAACAGCACACAGAGAAAAACAGCACACAGAGCAAAACAGCACACAGAGAAAAACAGCACACAGAGAAAAACAGCACACAGAGAAACAGTAGCGGCGGATTGTATTTTCGGATGGGGGGAGCAAAGCAATCTCCAGGGGCCCCGGAGCGTCAGGCCTACCCTCTTAGGACTGAGGGCCCCCTTCACCACCTGGACTGAGGACCCCCTCAAACCGGACAATGGCTATCTCATACCGACCAAGAGCCCCTCAAAACGACCGAGGACCGACCAAGAGCCTCAGGCTGATCGAGGGCACATTCAGGGCCCTTCGGTAATTTGTATCGACACAAAATGAAAAAATATATATTTCTGGAGGGCAAACCATATGTTTCCCCCCCCCCAACTTATTGAGGGGGCAGCTGCTCCCCCTGCGCCCTCCCTCTTCCGCCGCCCCTGCAGAGAAACACAGAACACAGAGGAACACAGAACACAGAGGAACACAGAAAACAGAAGAACACAGATAAATACATCACACAGAGAACCAGAACAGACTGAGAAACACACACAGTACATAGAGAAACAACATACATCACACAGCATACAGAGCACAAACACAGAGAAACACAGCACAGAGATAAACACAGAACACAGAGGAACACAGAACACAGAGGAACACAGAGGAACACAGAACACAGAGGAACACAGAACACAGAGGAACACAGAACACAGAGGAACACGGAACACAGATGAACACAACACAGAGGAACACAGAACACATAGAAACACAGCACACGGAGGAACACAGAACACAGAGGAACACAGAACACAGAGGAACACAGAACACAGAGGAACACAGAACACAGAGGAACACAGAACAGAGGAACACAGAACACAGAGGAACACAACGCAGATAAACACAGAACACAGAGGAACACGGAACACAGATGAACACAACACAGAGGAACACAGAACACATAGAAACACAGCACACGGAGGAACACAGAACACAGAGGAACACAGAACACAGAGGAGCACAGAGGAACACAGAACACAGAGGAACACAGAACAGAGGAACACAGAACACAGAGGAACACAACACAGATAAACACAGAACACAGAGGAACACAGAACACAGAGGAACACAACACAGATGAACACAGAACACAGAGGAACACAGAACAGAGGAACACAGAACACAGAGGAACACAACACAGATAAACACAGAACACAGAGGAACACAGAACACAGAGGAACACAGAACACAGAGGAACACAGAACACAGATGAACACAACACAGAGGAACACAGAACACATAGAAACACAGCACACGGAGGAACACAGAACACAGAGGAACACAGAACACAGAGGAACACAGAGCACAGAGGAACACAGAACACAGAGGAACACAGAACAGAGGAACACAGAGGAACACAACACAGATAAACACAGAACACAGAGGAACACAGAACACAGAGAAACACAGAACACAGAGGAACACAGAAAACAGAGGAACACAGAACACAGAGGAACACAGAAAACAGAGGAACACAGAACACAGAGGAACACAGAACACAGATGAACACAACACAGAGGAACACAGAACACATAGAAACACAGCACACGGAGGAACACAGAACACAGAGGAACACAGAACACAGAGGAACACAGAACACAGAGGAACACAGAACACAGAGGAACACAACACAGATAAACACAGAACACAGAGGAACACAGAACACAGAGGAGCACAGAACACAGAGGAACACGGAACACAGAGGAACACAGCACAGAGGAACACAGAACACATAGAAACACAGCACACGGAGGAACACAGAAAACAGAGGAACACAGAACACAGAGGAACACAGAGCACAGAGGAACACAGAACACAGAGGAACACAGAACAGAGGAACACAGAACACAGAGGAACACAACACAGATAAGCACAGAACACAGAGGAACACAGAACACAGAGGAACACAACACAGATGAACACAGAACACAGATGAACACAGAACACAGAGGAACACAGAACACAGAGGAACACAGAACACAGAGGAACACAGAACACAGAGGAAGAAATAAAACAGAGGAACACAAAACACAGAGGAACACAGAACACAGAGCAACACAGAACACAGAGGAACACAGAACACAGAGGAACACAGAACACAGAGGAACACAACACAGAGGAACACAGAACAGATGAACACAGAACAGATGAACACAGAACAGAGCAACACAGAACACAGAGCAACACAACACAGAGGAACACAGAACACAGAGGAACACAGAACACAGAGGAACACAACACAGAGGAACACAGAACACAGAGGAACACAGAACACAGAGGAACACAGAACACAGAGGAACACAAAATACAGAGGAACACAACACAGAGGAACACACAACGCAGAGGAACACAGAACACAAAGGAACACAGAGGAACACAGCATACAGCACACAGAGATACACTACAGAGAAACACCTCCAAAACACCCTCGAGAGGAGACCTGCTAATTTGTGACCCGACCGGACAACTACGAGCTGCGTTTAGTGCCACGGCAACGCCTCTTGGATTCACCTACAGACCTTGTCCTAATACAGCAGAACGGGGCGACAATTGTGACGCTCTGTGCTGCGCGCGGCGTCGCATTGTGGCGCGCCGACGCGTTGCGCCGCCTTTGTCTCGCTTTCGCCCGGCGGGGTCAAGTCTGCCAGGGCCCGGGACTCGGGAGAGACACACACAAGGCTCCGTCCCACCCCGGCCAAGGCCAGGTCAGTGGACGGTTTATATAGCTCTCCTATCAGGTCAGTGGACGACGGTTTATATAGCTTTCCTATCAGGTCAGTGGACGGTTTATATAGCTCTCTTCTCAGGTCAGTGGACGGTTTATATAGCTCTCTTATCAGGTCAGTGGACGGTTTATATAGCTCTCTTATCAGGTCAGTGGACGGTTTATATAGCTCTCTTATCAGGGCAGTGAACGGTTTATATAACTATCTTATCAGTTCAGTGGACGGTTTATATAGCTCTCCTATCAGGTCAGTGGCCGGTTTATATAGCTCTCCTATCAGGTCAGTGGACGGTTTATATAGCTATCTTATCAGGTCAGTGGACGGGTTATATAGCTCTCCTATCAGGTCAGTGGACGGTTTATATAGCTCTCCTATCAGGTTAGTGGACGGTTTATATAGCTCTCCTATCAGGTCAGTGGACGGTTTATATAGCTCTCCTATCAGGTCAGTGGACGGTTTATATAGCTCTCTTATCAGGTCAGTGTACGGTTTATATAGCTCTCTTATCAGGTCAGTGGACGGTTTATATAGCTCTTCTATCAGGTTAGTGGACGGGTTATATAGCTCTCCTATCAGGTCAGTGGACGGTTTATATATCTCTCCTATCAGGTCAGTGGACGGTTTATATAGCTCTCTTATCAGGTCAGTGGACGGTTTATATAGCTCTCTTATCAGGTCAGTGGACGGTTTATATAGCTCTCTTATCAGGTCAGTGGACGGTTTATATAGCTCTCTTATCAGGTCAGTGGACGGTTTATATAGCTCTCTTATCAGGTCAGTGGACGGTTTATATAGCTCTCCTATCAGGTCAGTGTACGGTTTATATAGCTCTCTTATCAGGTCAGTGGACGGTTTATATAGCTCTCTTATCAGGTCAGTGGACGGTTTATATAGCTCTCTTATCAGATCAGTGTACGGTTTATATAGCTCTCTTATCAGGTCAGTGGACGGTTTATATAGCGCTCCTATCAGATCAGTGTACGGTTTATATAGCTCTCTTATCAGGTCAGTAGACGGCTTGTATAGCTTTCTTATCAGGTCAGTGGACGGTTTATATAGCTATCTTATCAGGTCAGTGGATGGTTTATATAGCTATCTTATCAGGTCAGTGGACGGTTTATATAGCTCTCCTATCAGGTCAGTGGACGGTTTATATAACTACCTTATCAGGTCAGTGGACGGTTTATATAGCTCTCTTATCAGGTCAGTAGACGGTTTATATAGCTCTCTTATCAGGTCAGTGGACGGTTTATATAGCTCTCCTATCAGGTCAGTGGACGGTTTATATAGCTCTCCTATCATATTAGTGGACGGTTTATATAGCTCTCTTATCAGGTCAGTGGACGGTTTATATAGCTCTCTTATCAGGTCAGTGGACGGTTTATATAGCTCTCCTATCAGGTCAGTGTACGGTTTATATAGCTCTCTTATCAGGTCAGTGGACGGTTTGTATAGCTTTCTTATCAGGTCAGTGCACGGTTTATATAGCTCTCTTATCAGGTCAGTGGACGGTTTATATAGCTCTCTTATCAGGTCAGTGTACGGTTTATATAGCTCTCTTATCAGGTCAGTGGACGGCTTGTATAGCTTTCTTATCAGGTCAGTGCACGGTTTATATAGCTATCTTATCAGGTCAGTGGACGGTTTATATAGCTCTCTTATCAGGTCAGTGGACGGTTTATATAGCTATCTTATCAGGTCAGTGGACGGTTTATATAGCTATCTTATCAGGTCAGTGGATGGTTTATATAGCTATCTTATCAGGTCAGTGGACGGTTTATATAGCTCTCCTATCAGGTCAGTGGACGGTTTATATAACTACCTTATCAGGTCAGTGGACGGTTTATATAGCTCTCTTATCAGGTCAGTAGACGGTTTATATAGCTCTCTTATCAGGTCAGTGGACGGTTTATATAGCTCTCCTATCAGGTCAGTGGACGGTTTATATAGCTCTCCTATCATATTAGTGGACGGTTTATATAGCTCTCTTATCAGGT
Source organism: Chirona hameri (assembly GCA_036785665.1). Taxonomy (NCBI): domain Eukaryota; kingdom Metazoa; phylum Arthropoda; class Thecostraca; order Balanomorpha; family Balanidae; genus Chirona; species Chirona hameri. The sequence goes on from JAXIVJ010007037.1 coordinate 32,259, forward strand.
CAGTGGACGGTTTATATAGCTCTCTTATCAGGTCAGTGGACGGTTTATATAGCTCTCCTATCAGGTCATGACGAGGTCATGACGTGGTCACCATAAAACCCATGAAATGGAGGGACCTAATAAACTGTATGTATGTATGTAATGACGGGCCATAATCACCTCCATTAACGAGCTGCTCTAGTAATGCAGTGTTAATGACGGGCCATAATCACCTCCATTAACAAGCTGCTCTAGTAATGCCGTGTTAATAACGGGCCATAATCACATCCATTAACGAGCTGATCTGGTAATGCAGTGTTAATGACGGGCCATAATCACCTCCATTAACGAGCTGCTCAAGTAATGCAGTGTTAATGACGGGCCATAATCACCTCCATTAACGAGCTGCTCTAGTAATGCAGTGTTAATGACGGGCCATAATCACCTCCATTAACGAGCTGCTCTGGTAATGCAGTGTTAATGACGGGCCATAATCACCTCCATTAACGAGCTGCTCTAGTAATGCAGTGTTAATGACGGGCCATAATCACCTCCATTAACGAGCTGATCTGGTAATGCAGTGTTAATGACGGGCCATAATCACCTCCATTAACGAGCTGCTCTAGTAATGCAGTGTTAATGACGGGCCATAATCACCTCCATTAACGAGCTGCTCTAGTAATGCAGTGTTAATGACGGGCCATAATCACCTCCATTAACGAGCTGCTCTGGTAATGCAGTGTTAATGACGGGCCATAATCACATCCATTAACGAGCTGCTATGGTAATGCAGTGTTAAACGGGCCATAATCACCTCCATTAACGAGCTGATCTGGTAATGCAGTGTTAATGACGGGCCATAATCACCTCCATTAACGAGCTGCTCTAGTAATGCAGTGTTAATGACGGGCCATAATCACCTCCATTAACGAGCTGCTCTGGTAATGCAGTGATAATGACGGGCCATAATCACCTCCATTAACGAGCTGATCTAGTAATGCAGTGTTAATGACGGGCCATAATCACCTCCATTAACGAGCTGCTCTAGTAATGCAGTGTTAATGACGGGCCATAATCACCTCCATTAACGAGCTGCTCTAGTAATGCAGTGTTAATGACGGGCCATAATCACCTCCATTAACGAGCTGCTGTGGTAATGCATTGTTAATGACGGGCCATAATCACCTCCATTAACGAGCTGATCTGGTAATGCAGTGTTAATGACGGGCCATAATCACCTCCATTAACGAGCTGTTCTAGTAATGCAGTGTTAATGACGGGCCATAATCACCTCCATTAACGAGCTGCTCTAGTAATGCAGTGTTAATGACGGGCCATAATCACCTCCATTAACGAGCTGCTCTAGTAATGCAGTGTTAATGACGGGCCATAATCACCTCCATTAACGAGCTGATCTGGTAATGCAGTGTTAATGACGGGCCATAATCACCTCCATTAACGAGCTGTTCTAGTAATGCAGTGTTAATGACGGGCCATAATCACCTCCATTAACGAGCTGCTCTAGTAATGCAGTGTTAATGACGGGCCATAATCACCTCCATTAACGAGCTGCTCTAGTAATGCAGTGTTAATGACGGGCCATAATCACCTCCATTAACGAGCTGCTCTAGTAATGCAGTGTTAATGACGGGCCATAATCACCTCCATTAACGAGCTTCTCTAGTAATGCAGTGTTAATGACGGGCCATAATCACCTCAATTAACGAGCTGCTCTAGTAATGCAGTGTTAATGACGGGCCATAATCACCTCCATTAACGAGCTGCTCTAGTAATGCAGTGTTAATGACGGGCCATAATCACCTCCATTAACGAGCTGCTCTAGTAATGCAGTGTTAATGACGGGCCATAATCACATCCATTAACGCGCTGCTGTGGTAATGCAGTGCAGCAGTTCTGAGGCGCTGGGGAAGTGATGAGGTGGCGCATTGTGGCAATGTCGCGTTCGGTGAGCATTTCATGATGCATTTCGGCAGCTTATGTCGGTTTCGCGCCAGACCCACCAGCACACAGTAGCAACGTTGAACAACAGACGCGATGTGGCTGTTCCATGTTAGGTGTGAGTCGATGACGACACCAAGCACCTTGACGCTCTGTGAGGGCGACATTTTGTCATTGCCGAAATGAACAGAAAAGTCGATGGTGACGTTTTGACGGCGAGATCTCAGGAGGATCATCTCCGTTTTGGCCGGATTAATTTTTAGACGGTTCTGTGTGAACCACTTCATAGCTATAAGGAGAGAACTTTCAACACGAATTGTTAGAGCATGGGTGTTTGATAGAAAGTCAGGGTCAAGGAACTGGGCGTCGTCAGTATACATCACGATCCTCCCATATGGGGAGGTGCTGCGGTAAATCGTTGGTGAAGAGCAAAAACAGTACTGGACCTAAGATGGACCTAAGAATACACAGCTAGTCCGAACATATGCTGACAATACGCGGCCAAAACAAGCTGGGAAGGAAAGGGAGAAGAGAGAAGGATCACCGATCAAACATGTTGTTATGATAAAACTGGCAGCGCTAACTGAGGCAGAATAGACAACGGAACAGTACGCCGTCAAACAACTGCCAGCTCCCGAGCCTGGCTCGAAGCCAGGTCCTGAGCCAGGCTCGAAGCCAGCTCCCCAGCCAGGCTCGAAGCCAGCTCCCGAGCCAGGCTCGAAGCCAGCTCCCGAGCCTGGCTCGAAGCCAGCTCCCGAGCCAGGCTCGAAGCCAGCTCCCGAGCCTGGCTCGAAGCCAGCTCCCGAGCCAGGCTCGAAGCCAGCTCCCGAGCCAGGCTCGAAGCCAGCTCCCGAGCCAGGCTCGAAGCCAGCTCCCGAGCCAGGCTCGAAGCCAGCTCCCGAGCCAGGCTCGAAGCCAGCTCCCGAGCCAGGCTCGAAGCCAGCTCCCGAGCCTGGCTCGAAGCCAGGTCCCGAGCCAGGCTCGAAGCCAGCTCCCGAGCCTGGCTCGAATAAAATACGTTTATCAGAACTCAGCTCACATTCTGCTCGGTTCAAATGGCACAAGTGTTGTGTTGCTCTGACAATGACAAGTGTTGTGTTGCTCTGCTTGCTGATTCCAACAGCATTCGGCTGAAGTGCAGGATAGTGCAGTATATGGTATATGGCGTAATGGCGTCATTATATATGCATAATATCGTTACATAATATCGTTACATAATATCGTTACATAGTATCGTTATCGTTACAATATCGTTACGTTACATACATGCATAATATGGTTATACGGCTGGCGATGTATTGAGTGATTCCAGCGCGGAGCCATGACTGGGCGGCGTTCCGGAACGTTGGACCTATGGTGACACAGTGAGGAAGAAAGTGAAATCAACTTTCAGTTACGTATGTCGAGACTGGAAGCCAGTATGTGTCTGCGTAATGAGAGCTGAACAGAAGGTGGGGTAGATACAGCTGTATGACATACTACGCTGCCTGGTGACACATCATACTACGCTGCCTGGTGACACACTACTACACTGCCTGGTGACACATACTACGCTGCCTGGTGACACATCATACTACGCTGCCTGGTGACACATCATACTACGCTGCCTGGTGACATATTATACTACGCTGCCTGGTGACACATACTACACTGCCTGGTGACACATCATACTACACTGCCTGGTGACACATCATACTACGCTGTCTGGTGACACATCATACTACGCTGCCTGGTGACACATCATACTACGCTGCCTGGTGACACATACTACGCTGCCTGGTGACACATCATACTACACTGCCTGGTGACACATACTACACTGCCTGGTGACACATCATAATACGCTGCCTGGTGACACATCATAATACGCTGCCTGGTGACACATCATACTACGCTGCCTGGTGACACATCATACTACGCTGCCTGGTGACACATCATACTACACTGCCTGGTGACACATCATAATACACTGCCTGGTGACACATCATACTACACTGCCTGGTGACACATCATACTACGCTGCCTGGTGACACATCATACTACACTGCCTGGTGACACATCATACTACGCTGCCTGGTGACACATACTACACTGCCTGGTGACACATACTATACTGCCTGGTGACACATCATACTACGCTGCCTGGTGACACATACTACGCTGCCTGGTGACACATCATACTACACTGCCTGGTGACACATCATACTACGCTGCCTGGTGACACATACTACACTGCCTGGTGACACATACTACACTGCCTGGTGACACATCATACTACGCTGCCTGGTGACACATACTACGCTGCCTGGTGACACATACTACACTGCCTGGTGACACATACTACACTGCCTGGTGACACATCATACTACGCTGCCTGGTGACACATCATACTACGCTGCCTGGTGACACATCATACTACACTGCCTGGTGACACATCATACTACGCTGCCTGGTGACACATCATACTACGCTGCCTGGTGACACATCATACTACACTGCCTGGTGACACATCATACTACACTGCCTGGTGACACATACTACGCTGCCTGGTGACACATCATACTACGCTGCCTGGTGACACATCATACTACGCTGCCTGGTGACACATACTACGCTGCTTGGTGACACATACTACTACGCTGCCTGGTGACACATCATACTACGCTGCCTGGTGACACATCATACTACGCTGCCTGGTGACACATCATAATACACTGCCTGGTGACACATCATACTACGCTGCCTGGTGACACATCATACTACGCTGCCTGGTGACACATCATACTACGCTGCCTGGTGACACATCATACTACACTGCCTGGTGACACATCATAATACACTGCCTGGTGACACATCATACTACGCTGCCTGGTGACACATCATACTACGCTGCCTGGTGACACATCATACTACGCTGCCTGGTGACACATCATACTACACTGCCTGGTGACACATCATACTACACTGCCTGGTGACACATACTACGCTGCCTGGTGACACATCATACTACGCTGCCTGGTGACACATCATACTACGCTGCCTGGTGACACATACTACGCTGCCTGGTGACACATACTACTACGCTGCCTGGTGACACATCATACTACGCTGCCTGGTGACACATCATACTACGCTGCCTGGTGACACATCATAATACACTGCCTGGTGACACATCATACTACGCTGCCTGGTGACACATCATACTACGCTGCCTGGTGACACATCATACTACGCTGCCTGGTGACACATCATACTACGCTGCCTGGTGACACATCATACTACGCTGCCTGGTGACACATCATACTACACTGCCTGGTGACACATCATACTACGCTGCCTGGTGACACATACTACTACGCTGCCTGGTGACACATCATACTACACTGCCTGGTGACACATCATACTACGCTGCCTGGTGACACATCATACTACGCTGCCTGGTGACACATCATACTACACTGCCTGGTGACACATCATACTACGCTGCCTGGTGACACATCATACTACGCTGCCTGGTGACACATACTACTACACTGCCTGGTGACACATACTACACTGCCTGGTAACACATACTACGCTGCCTGGTGACACATCATACTACACTGCCTGGTGACACATCTATGGGTGTATTGCAAGTTAGTTTTCAACAAGGAATGGGAGGGCATAGCATTGTTGCCGATAAATGAAACAAACTGGTGTATTTCACAAATGCTGCTTCCGCCCAGTTTTCGCAAGTCGCTGCCAAAGTCCAACCACTCTGTGTGTACGACGTCCAGTGCCCACACTGATTGCAGTGATATATCTGATCTTCAAATACGACCAACTTTATCGAGTATTACGGCTGTACTTCTGTTAGTTCTGCCAGACTAACAGACCCTGGTCTGTGAACCCTGGACCAGACCCTGGTCTGTGAACCCTGGTCTGTGAACCCTGGACCAGACCCTGGTCTATGAACCCTGGGCCAGACCCTGGTCTGTGAACCCGGGACCAGACCCTGGTCTGTGAACCCTGGACCAGACCCTGGTATGTGAACCCTGGACCAGACCCTGGTCTGTGAACCCTGGGCCAGACCCTGGTCTGTGAACCCTGGACCAGACCCTGGTCTGTGAACCCTGGACCAGACCCTGGTCTGTGAACCCTGGACCAGACCCTGGTCTGTGAACCCTGGACCAGACCCTGGTATGTGAACCCTGGTCTGTGAACCCTGGACCAGACCCTGGTCTGTGAACCCTGGACCAGACCCTGGTCTGTGAACCCTGGGTCAGACCCTGGTCTGTGAACCCTGGACCAGACCCTGGTATGTGAACCCTAGACCAGACCCTGGTCTGTGAACCCTGGGTCAGACCCTGGTCTGTGAACCCTGGACCAGACCCTGGTCTGTGAACCCTGGACCAGACCCTGGTCTGTGAACCCTGGACCAGACCCTGGTCTGTGAACCCTGGACCAGACCCTGGTCTGTGAACCCGGGACCAGACCCTGGTCTGTGAACCCGGGACCAGACCCTGGTCTGTGAACCCTGGACCAGACCCTGGTCTGTGAACCCTGGACCAGACCCTGGTCTGTGAACCCTGGACCAGACCCTGGTCTGTGAACCCGGGACCAGACCCTGGTATGTGAACCCTGGACCAGACCCTGGTCTGTGAATATCACGGATAGCACAGTATCATAGAGTACAGCATGTCTCCCCACGCTTCCAAGCCTTGTCTTTAACCCTCGCCCTGCGGGGGGGCCTGACAGGCCCCCCTGAGGTTTTTCTTGAATAACTTTTGACACATGCAGTGCATCTTGGTGGAAATTTTTGTTAGCTGAGTTTACAACAATTATACGTATGCTGAAGAAAAAAATCGTTGAAATTGGTTGAGAAATTTGGGAAATAGTGACGTTTGGATGACGTCATGCTGGTAAAAAATATAAATATTTGAAAATCGTAGAAAACAGAGTTTAAAAGCAAATTGCAAACAAAAATCACCAAAGATAAAAAATTGCATTCTCTTTAAAATGGCAATCTCGGATTTTCAAACTTTTGGGTTTTTGACCCCTAAAATAAACAAAAACTTGTTTTGTTTAAATACCCACAAAATCAAAATTTTCAAAGATATTGAAAAATCGGAAGATATGTAAGAGAACTGAGTATGGACAATACCCAAACCAAATTTCAAAGCAATATCTTCATTGTTGACTGAGTAATGGCTCCCTAAGTGTAAGAAACTGATGACGTCATTTTTTTAATAACTTTTTTGACTTTTTTGACAAGATACGAACAAATAATTACCTTTTCTGTATCTCTGAGCTAAAACTGGTCTAGGAACATGCCTTTTTATTTACATTTATCAATTTCTAATTTTGAGGTTTTCTGAAGAGCAAAATCGCTGTTCTGGACGTGGTAAATCCGAGGTCATTCACTTGACCTGCAAGGTCACCCGTTGACCTGAAACCTAAAAATCGCATACTGTTATATTCCTCTCATGACAGGCAACATGCTGGTTCTTACCGCATTGCTCTAAGTTGCTTGGTTTGGAAGTTACAGGGGGGCCTGTCAGCCCCCCCCCCCCCCCGTAGGGCGAAGGTGAAAAAAGCTCCCGTAGGGCGAGGGTTAAATATATATATATACGCTTCCCGAGCTTCAGGAAGCGATCATTCTTCGTCAAACTTGACTATGCGACTGGCACGAGAATCTCATCAGTCCATACGTTACGGGTGAATAACTGACACGAGAATCTCATCAGTCCATACGTTACGGGTGAATAACTGACACCGGGAGCTCACCAGTCCATACGTTACGGGTGAATAACTGACACCGGGAGCTCACCAGTCCATATGTTACGGGTGAGTAACTGACACCGGGAGCTCACCAGTCCATACATTACGGGTGAATAACTGACACCGGGAGCTCACCAGTCCATACGTTACGGGTGAATAACTGACACCGGGAGCTCATCAGTCCATACGTTACGGGTGAATAACTGACACCGGGAGCTCACCAGTCCATACGTTACGGGTGAGTAACTGACACCGGGAGCTCACCAGTCCATACGTTATGGGTGAGTAACTGACACCGGGAGCTCACCAGTCCATACGTTACGGGTGAATAACTGACACCGGGAGCTCACCAGTCCATACGTTACGGGTGAATAACTGACACCGGGAGCTCACCAGTCCATACGTTACGGGTGAATAACTGACACCGGGAGCTCACCAGTCCATACGTTACGGGTGAGTAACTGACACCGGGAGCTCACCAGTCCATACGTTACGGGTGAATAACTGACACCGGGAGCTCACCAGTCCATACGTTACGGGTGAGTAACTGACACCGGGAGCTCACCAGTCCATACGTTACGGGTGAATAACTGACACCGGGAGCTCACCAGTCCATACGTTACGGGTGAATAACTGACACCGCGAGCTCATTAGTATCCATCTCATCAGCCCGCCTGTATCAGCTGACTCAGCAATGGCTGGATCTCCCGCGCGGCGGTGCGCCAGTTTCACTTTCGTCGCCGCTCGCGCAGACGGTGCTCTCAAGTGGCCACTAGAAAATCACTAGAAATCACGAGAAATCTGGCGGATTGACGCGGCTGTTGTCTGTGAAGTTTCTGTTGCTGGCGGCGACGCGACTATGCTGTCATGACTATGACATGACTATGACTATGACACGCGGAAGATGGACGTGTAACGCGTATAGTTTGACGCGGTATGACGGAAATGACGTCATAGAAACAGCGCCAGAAAAATGTCCACCAAAGTGAAGACGGTGATGGATATGTGCCAGTCATTATTGTCAAACTGGCCTATAGTTATAAATCAACGCTTTAACCCGCGAGTTACTGTGGTATTTTCCATAACGCGACTTACTGGGGATGGAGGGTGCTATTTTCCCCCCTTCGGATCTCCGAAACTACTGGACCGATTATACAAATTCAAACGGCATTAGCCCTGGAAAATTTATCGAAGGAACCCTAATATTGTTGACCACGGGGTCACCGATGACGTCACATGTCCGTCAAAGACAAAATGTTTGACCGTGTCATGTGGTCTCGATGGATGGAATTGTCGCGCAAAATTGCGATATTAAACACATAAGCAGTCAATAAATCGGTATGATTCGTGTGTTTGACACTTCTAAGTACCATTCTAAACTGTTTATGACCTTGGGATAGGTCAAGGTCATCCGAGGTCGCGAGGTCAAACTGCAGATTACGGTCATTAGGCGGTGTAACACGTTTGTTTTTTCGTCTAGAACGCGAAAAATGTCCTTAGAACATTGTTTGTTCCATAGAAATAGAAGTAAAAAGCAAAAACGGAAATGCATTTTTTTACGCATGGTAATGCTGTGAGAGGTGGTCGATTTTAGTCAATGAAAGGTTATAAATCAGTCATTTTTGAAGATATCGATTTCAAATTTGGTACATATATTCACCGAACACGTCTCGATCACATATATTCCGGTTTTTGGATAGCTCTGATTTTTTGGGAAATATTGTAAAAATTAAAAAAATGGATTTCTCAAAATTTTGAAATTCAATAAAATCCGGAAATCCGAGATGGCAGTTTGATAGCCGTGTCTATTATCAGTCATTTGCTTTATGACAATTGAATTTATCTTAAAAATTGTACTCTTGACAGTGTTTTCCGCAAACCCTTATTTTCCAGCAAAAAACGCAGAACATGACGTCACTCTGACGTCATCCTCGGTTGATCTATCATAACCTCATCTTTTTCCTGTAGCCAACATGGGGAGAATTGATGTGAGAGAAGGTACTGAACGTTTGGTGACGATACTTGTGTTGGTGTAGGAAATATTGCAAAATAACGGGGGGGGCGAAAAATAGCCCCCCCCCCCCCCCGTAAGTCGCGGGTTAAAAGATTCATTTAATTCTTAATGATATTGAACGAAAATATGTGTGCACAAATTTGGTTGTTGCAACTTGCAAGCCGAATTTGAAAACAATGCAGTCGATTGCTTGATCAATTATCATGCAATTTTGTTCTCGTTGACACCGAGTCCAATTTGTTTTTAGCGAGCGTAAATAAATGTCGTATCGTTGTAGTGTTTTCTTCTTTGCCTAAACAGCAAGCGTTTACGGAGGAAACCTGACGCATAGGTACAGGACGAGGCGATATTTCCCCAGCACGAGGTACAGGACGAGGCGATATTTCCCAGCACGAGGTACCGGACGAGGCGATATTTCCTCAGCACGAGGTACAGGACGAGGCGATATTTCCCCAGCACGAGGTACCGGACGAGGCGATATTTCCCCAGCACGAGGTACAGGACGAGGCGATATTTCCTCAGCACGAGGTACAGGACGAGGCGATATTTCCCCAGCACGAGGTACAGGACGAGGCGATATTTCCCCAGTACGAGGTACAGGACGAGGCGATATTTCCCTAGTACGAGGTACAGGACGAGGCGATATTTCCCCAGCACCAGCCACTGCTCAAAAGGCATCCAGACGTCCGCTATAAAACTGGTCAGGGTTGCAAATCCTGTGGATCTGATTTAATCAGGGTCATGATGCTTCGAGTCGCTTGTCCTTACCTGCATAAACGTTCCAAGTTTCATGGCTGTAGCGATGTCGGAGATTCACCACTCTGAGTAGCTTTCCCGCACCATAGGCACCGCCGATCACCAAGTCACACACTCACTCAGTCTCTGTCACAAACTCGGCGACGCTCGCGCCTTTTCTGCACGTGCCGCGATCTTCACGGGTCACTGGGTCACGGACAAGTCACTCGCACCTTTTTGCTGCCGGACGCGACAACTGACGACACCTTCACCGGTCGCGCGGTCTTCGCGGTCTTTGGCGGTCGCGCGGTTTTGCTTTTTTGGCGGTCGCTCAGTTTCTGGCGCGGCGTCGAGCGCAATTTGAATGCGAATGTCCAATGAAAATGCGCAATGCGCGTGCGTAGGTAGTATCGGGTTCTGCCGCTGTGGCGCGCCGGCGGTAACCTGGCGGTGACGACTGGCAGCGGCGGCTGGCTGGCTGGCAGTGGCAGTAGCGGGCGGCAGTGGTGGGCTCTCACTGCTGGAGTTCGGGCGGCACTGGCAGGCCCCCCGCCATCCGGCTCGTTTCCGTCTCACTTTCACGAGAGCTCCGGGCGGTGAGAGGCCGCTGCCTCCGCTGCTCTCCTCAGACGCGCCAGCACGGGGCACGGGACACGGGGCACGCACAAAGTCGGCGCCATGCAGATGCCGATTGCGTGGCCTCGCTCATAGCCGCCGGCAAGGACGGGTGAAACGCAACCCTCGCTGACCGTTGGCTGACTCCGGGTGACTCCGGGGGTCTATGGCTGACTCCGGGTGACCGTTATCTGACTCCGGGTGACTCCGGGGTCCCTGGCTGACTCCGGGTGACCGTTATCTGTCTCCGGGTGACCGTTATCTGACTCCGGGTGACCGTTGGCTGTATCTGGCTGACTCCGGGTGTCACTGGATGACTGGGTGACCGTTATCTGACTCTGGGTGACCGTTATCTGACTCTGGGTGACCGTTATCTGACTCTGGGTAACCGTTATCTGACTCTGGGTGACCGTTATCTGACTCTGGGTGACCGTTATCTGACTCTGGGTGACCGTTATCTGACTCTGGGTAACCGTTATCTGACTCTGGGTGACCGTTATCTGACTCTGGGTGACCGTTATCTGACTCCGGGTGACCGTTATCTGACTCCGGGTGACTCCGGGTGACTCCGGGGGTCTCTGGCTGACTCCGGGGACCGTTGGCTGACTCCGGGTGACTGTTGACGGCCCTCTGTACTCTGATGCCAGATGTGGTGCGCAGTGAGGAGCACCCACATCCTGTTTGGAGGTGGAGATGAAGGCCATAAAACAGTGCAGATTCGGGAAGAGCATTCGCCCGACGTGAGATTCCCAGTGTAGACAATCGAAGCACGGAAAAATCAGCATCACACCATAAAGTCAAAGCATAAGCATGTGTTACAGCATAATTGTCATAATAGCAGGCGCTAGATAGACTTTGCATTGCTACACGTCTTCATTGTTAAAGATTGCTAGATTTTGCATTGTTAAACAGCAACAGCCTTGGGGGGTCTGACGAAGGATTTAGTATATGTTTTTGACCTACCCGATTTGCTTATGCTTAACAATTTAACACTCAACACTTAGTTCCTGCCTTTCCCACCATATCATATATGTATTTACTACCCATCTCCTGGACGGCTACACTGCTGTAGAACAGCTGATCACACGTAGTTCCGTATTGACAACAGCATGTTCAGCAGCACCAGCTCAGTATCGCAGCGATCACCCCGCTGCCGGCCGCGCTGCCGGTTCCGCTGCCGGTTTCGCTGCCAGTCCCACTGCCGGTCCCGCTCAGGGGTGGTAAAAGTGTTTTGAGTGGCCCCGATCAAAATTGGCACAGCAAAAAATGGCCCCAGCTCAGCTGGGATTTTTTTTTTAACTTCACATGGATACCCTAACACCTGGCCAGGGGCGTCGCCACGGATTGTTTTTTTACTGGGGGGGGGGACGCAGTCACAGTCGCAGTCAAAAGCAAAAGTTGTTGACCTGGGGGGGGGGGGGGGGGGGGTAGCGTCGGGTCATCAGCGCGAAGAGTCGTTGAGCGGGGGGGGGATGGCGTCGGGTCGTCAGTGCCAGATAAAAACAAAATACGGGAGGGGAATGGCGTCGGGTCCTCAGCGCAAAACAGTCGTTAACCCGGGGGGGGGGGGGGGGATTTGTCAAACATGTATCGTTTTTACACGAAAAACGACATGACATGACGTCCTTAAGACGTCATGACGTCATTATCTGCAAAAATACTTTTGGATAATCACGCTGA
>JAXIVJ010007037.1:47500-62986 GCA_036785665.1 Chirona hameri
TATGTATATGTATATGTATATGTATATGTATATGTATATGTATATGTATATGTATATGTATATGTATATGTATATGTATATGTATATGTATATGTATATGTATATGTATATGTATATGTATATGTATATGTATATGTATATGTATATGTATATGTATATGTATATGTATATGTATATGTATATGTATATGTATATGTATATGTATATGTATATGTATATGTATATGTATATGTATATGTATATGTATATGTATATGTATATGTATATGTATATGTATATGTATATGTATATGTATATGTATATGTATATGTATATGTATATGTATATGTATATGTATATGTATATGTATATGTATATGTATATGTATATGTATATGTATATGTATATGTATATGTATATGTATATGTATATGTATATGTATATGTATATGTATATGTATATGTATATGTATATGTATATGTATATGTATATGTATATGTATATGTATATGTATATGTATATGTATATGTATATGTATATGTATATGTATATGTATATGTATATGTATATGTATATGTATATGTATATGTATATGTATATGTATATGTATATGTATATGTATATGTATATGTATATGTATATGTATATGTATATGTATATGTATATGTATATGTATATGTATATGTATATGTATATGTATATGTATATGTATATGTATATGTATATGTATATGTATATGTATATGTATATGTATATGTATATGTATATGTATATGTATATGTATATGTATATGTATATGTATATGTATATGTATATGTATATGTATATGTATATGTATATGTATATGTATATGTATATGTATATGTATATGTATATGTATATGTATATGTGTATGTATGTATGTATGTATGTATGTATGTATGTATGTATGTATGTATGTATGTATGTATGTATGTATGTATGTATGTATGTATGTATGTATGTATGTATGTATGTATGTATGTATGTATGTATGTATGTATGTATGTATGTATGTATGTATGTATGTATGTATGTATGTATGTATGTATGTATGTATGTATGTATGTATGTATGTATGTATGTATGTATGTATGTATGTATGTATGTATGTATGTATGTATGTATGTATGTATGTATGTATGTATGTATGTATGTATGTATGTATGTATGTATGTATGTATGTATGTATGTATGTATGTATGTATGTATGTATGTATGTATGTATGTATGTATGTATGTATGTATGTATGTATGTATGTATGTATGTATGTATGTATGTATGTATGTATGTATGTATGTATGTATGTATGTATGTATGTATGTATGTATGTATGTATGTATGTATGTATGTATGTATGTATGTATGTATGTATGTATGTATGTATGTATGTATGTATGTATGTATGTATGTATGTATGTATGTATGTATGTATGTATGTATGTATGTATGTATGTATGTATGTATGTATGTATGTATGTATATATATATATATATATATATATATATATATATATATATATATATATATATATATATATATATATCTGGACGCAATGGACTCGCCCAATCCGGCCCAATCCGGTGGCCGGCCTGTGCGGCTTGGCCTTGTCCATGTGCGTGCGGCACGCGGGTAGGAAGCGGCGGTGAATCTAAGCTGGCACATCCACATGCGGAACTTTATATACGGGTTTATGTATGGGTTGTAGCTACAACTGAATCCTAAAAAATTGCAACCTCAATTATGAATATTACAACCCCAACATTGTCAGTAAATGCATACCTAAGTAAATAAATACTGTGAACGGTACGCAAAATCACCAAAGGATTTTCAATAACAATCATAACAAAATAATTAATAAATATATGAACACTCAAAAGAACAAACTGTAAATGGTTAGTAAAGTTTGTCATCAAATAACATTTAAAATCCAACGATAGGTACAACATATTATCCCAAAATTACTGAGAAAGATTATGTAGGTAACCAGGGGCGTAGGATCATACTCAGTTGGGTCATAAACACTAAATAACAACTACTTATTGACAAACAAGTAACTTTTTCAATTTCAGACACACAAAATGGCAATAGGGATATGTGTTTACATCAAAAACGTGAGCAAAGCAAGATTGAGTGTAGTATATACCACATTGGGCTTAGTTCTGGATAAAGGTCACACATTAGAATGCACCCTTATGCGGTTGGCCAAAGGTATTACAATTTGAGTTTAAATATGTTGGTGAAATTGACAATTAGTGAAGAACTTGACCAATATTATAAATATGTTTGTGTCTGAAAGCATACCAACCATCCAGACTGGTTATTGATTCAACTTTTTTGGAACGATTCAATCATGATTCATTTTGGAATCTGAATGATTAAATCACCGTTCGATTCACGGATACAATTTTCAGAATTGATTCTTTCCGATTCAAAGAATCAATTTTTTTTTTGACAAAACTGGTCTATAAACATGCCTTTATTTATATTTATAAATTTCAAATTTTGACCTTATGTGACCTGACCTTGACATGTATGGGGTCAGGTTGTGCAAATGACTGCTACTATCGAATTTTACGTATAAAATAACTCAGTAAACATATGTCGCATGGCTTTCGTAGAACTCTTGTCAATAGTGACCTGACCCTGACCTTTGCTTACAATTTCACTTTCGCTTATGCGGGAGGTGCATTATACCTTTGAGAGCACTTTGTGCGATAAAAGTCGTAATCTAAAGCTTAGGATGGAAAGTATGACCCATAAACTCAAATACCTCAATTTTGACCTTTGACCTAACCGTGACCTGACATGTGACCTTATTTGGACAATTTCGTGTATGCTATATATGCGTCTCATTGCGAGCTTTCGAATGCCGCATAGCACGTCTCGCTGCGATCATTGGTTCGGAAGATAACCAAGGGGGGACGGAGAACGCCTTCCCCCAGCCAATGTTAAGATCGCTTCAAATGCGAAATGATTTTGGTGTTGGCGCCGGATGGCGCCGGGTGTAAATAAGGCGCCGGGTGACGCCGGGTGTAAATAAGGCGCCGGGTGACGCCGGGTGTAAATAATGCGCCGGATGGCGCCATGTGACGTCGGTTGTAAATAAGGTGCCGGATGGCGCCGGGTGACGCCGGGTGTAAATAAGGCGCCGGGTGACCCCTGGTGTAAATAAGGCCCCGGATGGCGCCGGGTGTAAATTAGGCGCCGGGTGACGCCGGGTGTGGATAAGGCGCCGGGTGACACCGGGTGTAAATAAGGTGGCGGGTGACGCCGGGTGACGCCTGGTGTAAATAAGTCGCTGGACGCTAGCGCACCATCCGCACGGCCAGAAGTGATCAGGCGTCCCTGGTGTCCCAGTCGCTGGACGCTAGCGCACCATCCGCACGGCCAGAAGTGATCAGGCGTCCCTGGTGTCCCAGTCGCTGGACGCTAGCGCACCATCCGCACGGCCAGAAGTGATCAGGCGTCCCTGGTGTCCCAGTCGCTGGACGCTAGCGCACCATCCGCACGGCCAGAAGTGATCAGGCGTCCCTGGTGTCCCAGTCTCTGGACGCTAGCGCACCATCCGCACGGCCAGAAGTGATCAGGCGTCCCTGGTGTCCCAGTCGCTGGACGCTAGCGCACCATCCGCACGGCCAGAAGTGATCAGGCGTCCCTGGTGTCCCAGTCGCTGGACGCTAGCGCACCATCCGCACGGCCAGAAGTGATCAGGCGTCCCTGGTGTCCCAGTCGCTGGACGCTAGCGCACCATCCGCACGGCCAGAAGTGATCAGGCGTCCCTGGTGTCCCAGTCGCTGGACGCTAGCGCACCATCCGCACGGCCAGAAGTGATCAGGCGTCCCTGGTGTCCCAGTCGCTGGACGTTAGCGCAGCAGGTTTCAGTTTCGCCGTACCTGTGCCAATTATGCCGCTGCTGCGCAACTCACGCCGATACTGCGTCAGTTATGCCGCCGCTGCAAGGTTAGTTGTGTCCCCGCACAGCAGAAGACGCCGATGTTCTGCGATTTGCACGCCCTGCGTGGGGGGGGGGGGGACATCCCCCGACGGGGCGTGGAATTATCTAAGAAGTCCAGCTCGGCGTGCATTTAGGTAGCACTGATCACATGATTTCACAAAACTTATGTTCGAATGTGTATGTCAATACGTATGGTAGCTTTCTGATATCGTCCTGAATTTACTAGTGTACAATCATCTCTTACAAAGTACAATTTTGATAGGGTTGTACTAGAGCCTGATGGGAACCACCTTGAAAACTCGAGCTTGCAATTTCAACCCGCTTTATGAATAAGTTATGAATGTGATTGCCAGCAATCAAGATCACACTGGATAGCTACCTACAACGCCTAACAGAGCCCGTCTACCCTACACAACGCCTACCCTATACAACGCCTAACAGAACCCGTCTACGAATGGTATGTTCTCGCGTAGCCAAGTTCGCGTTGGCTTGTATAATTCAGCATCTGCACATGTGCTGTTGAACAAAGGTAGGCAGTAGGCAACGACCCAGTCACATAGTAGAGCCACCGCAATGCTGGGTAATCTCCTGCGCCAACTAGACATGTCAAAAGGCTCATCCTGTGTCTCAATTGTCAGAACCGACTTCTCATTTGAATATGTCGACCCGTCTCGTACCTCTTTGTTCACCAGCAGTGTGGAAAGTTAATCATGCTCGCTCTCCGGTAAATAAAGTTTCACCGGAGCCTCCAGTTGAGGCTGCTGACTGTCACCGGAGCCTCCAGCTGAGGCTGCTGACGTCACCGGAACCTCCAGCTGAGGCTTCTGACTGTCACCGGAGCCGCCAGCTGAGGCTGCTGACAGTCACCGGAGCCGCTAGCTGAGGCTTCTGACTGTCACCGGAGCCGCCAGCTGAGGCTACTGACAGTCACCGGAGACCGCTAGCTGAGGCTGCTGACTGTCACCGGAGCCGCTAGCTGAGGCTTCTGACTGTCACCGGAGCCGCCAGCTGAGGCTGATGACGTCACCGGAGCCGCCAGCTGAGGCTGCTGACTGTCACCGGAGCCTCCAGCTGAGGCTGCTGACTGTCACCGGAGCCTCCAGCTGAGGCTGCTGACTGTCAACGGAGCCTCCAGCTGAGGCTGCTGACTGTCACCGGAGCCCCTAGCTGAGGCTTCTGACTGTCACCGGAGCCTACAGCTGCACTGTAAAAGAAATATTGACAAGCTCCTCGTTAAAATGATTCACAACGCTAAATTGCGGAGCTACAGGCTATGTTTGACACAGGCCCCTGCCTGCCATGCTGAGCAGTTTCCTCGTTGCCGGCTCGTTCAGCACTCGTCAACTAAATCCTACCAGGCAGCGGCTTGTTCCTGGCTTGTCCGATGAGCATGGTCAGTCTTTTCAACTTGTTGAAAAAGCAGGCTCCGTGCTCAGGCGTGTTTAATAACCACCCAGCTGGTAAGTAAATGACCTTCAAACAAGGGTGAAATGAGTGAGGCTAGTTAACTGACAAGGGCCATAATGAGCCTATAGCTCGTCCTGGTAAGCTAGCCATGCCGAAACAAGAGAACGGCTCGTTCTGGAACAAGCTCTTGCATGCCACTGCTATTCCTACCAGCCAATAACAAGCTTCTACCACGTCCACAGTCCGATGACTCGCGTATTCGTAAAACCAAACAGCATTTCAGAAAACGGTTTATTACGGTCAGGTACAAGTTTTGTAGAGCAAGGTAGAGGTACAAGTTTTGCACAACATGTTCTTGCCACTGTTACATTTATGATGTGCAAGTTTCGTGGCTCTAAACGTAAATCTTCGTCGAAAAAAATGACCATCAAGAGTTACGAGTAGGGGGACAGAATGTAAGTCCACGGGCGGGATCTCGCGAGCAGACAGCGACAGACATGACATACAATATATTGAACAGACACGATATATTGAATGGCAACTCGTTGCTCAAGACACAACCGTACAGGCGCTGACCTCAACGTATTGTGGGCGGCTTATCAGCAAGACTCTTCTGTTCCTCTTCTCTTCCCCCAAGATCCTCAGAGGACTCATCAGCACAGGTTCTGCAAGCACGAAAACAAATCGTTCCAGGTAAACACCACAGATGAAAACGTCTTTTTTTACACGGTTTCTTGAACCTTATGATGCTTTAAATTATGCTTTGAATTTACATGCATACATGATTAATTTATCAATTCCAATTTGTATTAATTATTTCCAATGTTGGTACATAAATTTGAATTACATTAAATACATTATTATTTTAATAAATATATGATATAAATAATTATCTTAAGTTTATTCATTAATAAGATTATTATCATACATTATGTACCTGATATATTTTTTAAGTAATTCAAATTAAATTCATTCATAAATTAAGGTTCATTAATTAAATAATTATACATAAATATTTGTAAAGCACAAATTAATTTAATAAGTTCAATAAATATATTAGTATTACAGTAAATTGTAATAATTGCTTAAAGTATAATTTGTCATTCAAAATTGCATGTATCTTTATCAAATTTGTTTTTTAAAAAAATGACTCCAATGTCCCTTCACGTACGCCCGCTTAGGGCTTTACATTGTTTTGTTTCCTCAGGAGGTAGGTACTTACCCATTCTGAATCCCAACGCCTGACTCCAGCCGCAGCGACAACCGACACGGTGACCAACACTTCACAACACTAACTTCACCTTCTCACCAACACTTCACAACACTAACTTCACCTTCTCACCAACGCTTCACAACACTAACTTCACCTTCTCACCAACGCTTCACAACACTAACTTCACCTTCTCACCAACGCTTCACAACACTAACTTCACCTTCTCACCAACGCTTCACAACACTAACTTCACCTTCTCACCAACGCTTCACAACACTAACTTCACCTTCTCACCAACGCTTCACAACACTAACTGCACCTTCTCACCAACGCTTCACAACACTAACTTCACCTTCTCACCAACGCTTCACAACACTAACTTCACCTTCTCACCAATGCTTCACTTCCCATCTACACCGCATCTGCGCCGAGCACGATAAACACCACCGCACGCCGCCGCGGCAACGTTCAAACTGCGACGGACGGCTTCGTGAGAACCGCTGTGCGCGCTTGAAGCGCCCGCGAGTAACCATAGCAACGCAACAGACTTGAAACTCATGCAGTCAAAACCAGGTCAAAACCACCTTCTTGCAAGCTCCCGATCAATTACTCAAGGGCCTACTCAAAGGGCTGCTTCGTGATCAGTATGCTGCGTGTCAAAGCTGGATCAGCTGAGCACGGCGAGTCTGTGGCTGGAGTCCAGATGCAGCCTGAGGCTTGTTAGCAGCTGGTAAATGAAAGAGGATGTACCTTGTCATTAAATAAGGCAAAAACCATCCCAAAACCATGCTATGTTGTTTTAATAGCCGAGTGACAAGGCTAAGCCTGGTGCCTTATTTCATAACAAGGTTACAACACTGTCCAGGTTTTCTGCAGGTATTCTTTACACTGCCCAGGCTCGTATAAGGTTGTGTTATTTGAATACCAGCAAGGCGATGACTTGTGTGAAGCCCTTGTTTTGACATATAGCTTTTCAATATTTTTTACAGTGTGAGGCTGCTGACTGTCACCGGAGCCTCCAGCTGAGGCTGCTGACAGCTGAGGCTGCTGACGTCACCGGAGCCGCCAGCTGAGGCTGCTGACGTCACCGGAGCCTCCAGCTGAGGCTGCTGACGGTCACCGGAGCTTCCAGCTGAGGCTGCTGACGTCACCGGAGCCGCCAGCTGAGGCTGCTGACGGTCACAGGAGCCTCCAGCTGAGGCTTCTGACGTCACCGAGCCTCCAGCTGAGCTGCTGACGTCACAGGAGCCACCAGCTGAGGCTTGCTGACGGTCACAGGAGCCTCCAGCTGAGGCTGCTGACGTCACCGGAGCCTCCAGCTGAGGCTGCTGACGTCACAGGAGCCTCCAGCTGAGGCTGCTGACGTCACCGGAGCCTCCAGCTGAGGCTTGCTGACTGTCACCGAGCCGCCAGCTGAGGCTGCTGACGGTCACCGGAGCCTCCAGCTGAGGCTTCTGACGGTAACGGCTTGTGTATTCCTATACTGGCATTGCTCCACAACCAATGCATATGGTGACAGAGTCTCGCCTCACCGTGGGGGTGCTGAGAAAGAGAGCATTGTCCAATAGCCAAACATAACCAGGCATATGGTGACAGAGTCTCGCCTCACCGTGGGGTGCTGGAGAAAGAGAGCATTGTCCATAGCCAAACATAACCAGGCATATGGAGACAGAGTATCGCCTCACCGTGGGGTGCTGAGACAAAGAGTATTGTCCAATAGCCAAACATAACCAGGCATATGGTGACAGAGTCTCGCCTCACCGTGGGGTGCTGAGACAAAGAGCATTGTCAATAGCCAAACATAGCCAGACATATGGTGACAGAGTCTCGCCTCACCGTGGGGGTCTGAGACATTGTCATTGGTCCAATAGCCAAACATAGCCAGCATATGATGACAGAGTCTCGCCATCACCGTGGGGGTGCGAGACAAATGAGTATTGTCCAATAGCCAAACTATAACCAGGCATATGGTGACAGAGTCTCTCGCCTCACCGTGGGGGTGCTGAGACAAAGAGCATTGTCCAATAGCCAAACATAGCAGACATATGGTGACAGAGGTCTCGCCTCACCGTGGGGGTGCTGAGACAGAGAGCATTGCCAATAGCCAAACATATACCAGGCATATGGTGACAGAGTCCTCGCCTCACCGTGGGGTTGCTGAGACAAAGAGCATTGTCCAAATGCCAACATAACCAGGCATATGGTGACAGAGTCTCGCCTCACCGTGGGTGCTGAGACAAAGAGCATTGTCCAATAGCCAAACATAACAAGGCTTATGACATTCGGATAATATGACACAGCAGATACATGCAACTATGAGAAGTGTGACGGGCTGATGTCAGGGGCTATTTGAACATAGTAAACTGGGGAAAATCCTCCCAGTGAGCGTTCCCCCCCCCCCCCCCCCTCCAGTCAAGAAATGTTGCCCATCCTGATTTCAGTATTTTCATGCCATGTTTCGCTTGATAGGTATCCATTAAATACAATGCAATAACAATAATAATTAACCTTATTCTCATAATGCCGAAAAATATTTTTAAAAGACAAATGTCAAAGGGTTTATGGCTGATGAAGCGCCAGCCGAAAGCTCCCTAATTTGACTTTGTCTTTTTAAAATATATTTACGGCATTATGAGAATAAGTTATTTATTATATTGTTATTGCAATGTCTCAATTGTTCTCAAAACAGTGTCAAAACAAATACAAGGTATTCAATTAATAAAAATATGCTTACCTGGTGATAAATGTTACAAATCAAATGCAAATGTCATGATATTCCAAGTTGAGTATTTACCAGCCAAAATAAGTATCTTTAAATTATTTCCGGAATATCTTGAATCCTTTGAACCTTGAGGCTCATTAGCGCAGAGTGGAGGAGATCGGGGGTTGTTGATCAGGAACGTCGCCACACAAATTTTGGATGGGTGGGGTAACTGCTAGCCGATTGTGTTCAAATTGGTGTGTGGTTTGGGGTCTCTCAGCCGCATCTTTCCCACAAGTCAGGGTGGGGTGCTTCTGCACGTGCGCACGTGTGTGCACCACTATTTGTACCTCAGAAACTACTTCCATAATCGAGTTGGAATTCACCATACATTTCCTGTGCATTCTCTCGTTCATCGACAACTAGGCGCATTGCTGGTTCGAAAAACAGTAGGAAGAAAAATACGAATGACCTCAGGATGAATAGATTTTACTCTCGTGGAGGTCACAGGGTAAAAATACCACTTGGATCTTTGCATTGGCGGATCCAGACACGGGTGGTGGGGGGTACACATACTTCTTAGTATCCATGTGTGATTGCAATGCAGATGCGCGCCTGCGTCGTGCCAGGACTTTCGCCGCTCGCGTCTGTCCCTGTGCTCACTTTCATTTGATCTGCAGATGCGCTTCCATATTATACATACACGGACCACGGCAAACGGTGCTGTCTCACTGGCAGTTTGCGTTTTTGTTTTGATCCCGCCTGCTCGTGATGAGCCTACAGACAGGTCAGGTCTACAGACAGGTACATGACAGGTCAGTCTAAGACAGTACAGACAGGTCAGTCTACAGACAGGACGGACAGGTTAGTCTACTGTCACAGGCCACATGCAGCATTGGTGAAAGGGAACGTGTCGCGTTCCAAGAGGCATGCATATTGCCATACTGGTGAAAAGAAACACCGTAGCATGATGCAATGTGACATATAGTCAGCGGAGCTTCCTGGTTAAAATATGGTAACAGGATGGGGTGAAGCCCAGGATTACGTGGGAAGTGGTGGTAACTTGACAGCAGGTGCGTGGTCAAGACGAACGGTACTGCTTTTCGAGTACTTGACAAATGTTCGAAATTGCATTCAACATTCAGTATTCAAGCCAACAACGAGCATCTCATTCGTCTCGTGTGCGATACCGTACCACCTCTTAACCCGGCATTGGACTGGGACTCAGCAGAACGCCATTGACTGGGGGGAGCGTTAAAACGCCCCCCCCCCCTCCCTGGTTGAACTTCCGACCAGTGATCGCAGCGAGACGCGCAAGGCAAGCAATCTAAAGCTCTCAATAGACAAAATTAAAAAGGCATGCTCAAAAATGGCAAAGTGAGGTAAAATGTCAGCTTCATGGTCAGGTCAATAGGTCAAAATCGCGTATTTGAGTTTATGGGCCATACTTCCACCCAAAGCCTCGATTGCGACCAGTTTGACCCAAACTGCTGCGAAGGTATAATACATATTCCGCATGAGCTAAAGTGAGATTGTTGTCAGGTCAAATTCAGGTCACAAAAGGTCAATATTCTAAAAATATCATGCATGATATCATATCATGAAAGTCATGCAACACATTGTTTATGAGTTATTTTCCACGTATAATGCGATAGGTAGTCATTTTACCACCTGGACTTCATTCACCTGAGTAAATGGTCAATTCAGGTCAAGTCAGGTCACACGAAGGTGAAAATTTTTAATTGTTAAATCTAAACAAAAAGGCATGTTGCTAGGACACCAGTTTTTTCCGCATAAATACAGTGGTGGCATTTATTTGTCCCTGTATCTCGTCAATAAAGTATTAAAAAAAACGCAATTTCAAAATATAACGTCATGAGTTACCCATACCTATAGATGTCATAAGTCGTCAAAAATGGGATATCCAGTTTGAAACTTGGTATAGTAGTTACCTAGGTATGGTTCCTTTATATACCTTCCGGTTTTTTGTATTTTTTTTATATTTGTGATAATTTCCCACCTCATTTTTTTGTGTGAGTTTTTGGGGATCAATAAAACTAAAATTTTACAAATCCAAGATACCAGTTGGTAGTGGTTGCAATTTTCTATCTTTGGCGTTTTGCGATTGCTATTTGCTCCAAATGTGTATTTGTATGGCCCTGCAAACTTTAGATGATTGTGTGTAAAACTCGTGTGTAGTGGACGTCACTAAATTCGCTATACTCGAGAGAAAAAATCGTTGAAATTTCGTCATTTCCTGCACACAAGACGTAAAAATGATCATTAGAAGGTACCAAAGTTTCACGTGATAGCGCTATTAGTTTTCAGCTATTGCGAATATTCCATCAGGGGCGTTAAAACGGCCCCCCCCCCCAATCAATGGCGGGTTAAAGTTAACACATAATTGCATAATGACATATTTCTCTGTAACACCTTATAACATTAAATAACATACATGATTCATGTAACACCTTTACCCTCGCCCTACTGACTGGCCGCCCCCCCCCCCCCCCCTGAGTTTTTTTCTTGAATAGCTTTTTACACGTGTGGCACATCTTGCTGAAATTTTGGTAGCTGAGTTACAACAATTATACGTATGCTGTACAAATTATTTGAAATTGGTGAAGTCGTTTGGTAGGTTAACATGTTTTGAAGACGTCATGTTGGTGGAAAAATATGAATATTTGAAAATGATAGGAAAACAGATTCATAAGGGAAATTGCAAACACATTTACGAAAGATACAAAATGGCATTTTCTTTCAAATGGCAATCTCCGATTTTCAAAATTTTGGGTTTATGACCCCTAAAATAAATAAGATAATTATTTTATTGGAAAAAACCCCACAAATAAATTTTTCAAAGATATTAGAAAAACCGGGAATATATGTGAGAGAAATGAGATGGACAATACCATATACAAATTTCAAAGCAAAATCTTATTTTTGACTGAGTGATGCTCCCTAAGTGTAAGAAACTGATGACGTCCATTTTTTGTATTACCTTTTGTTCTTTTTTTTTGACAAGATACGAACAAATTAATTACCTTTTCTGTATTTTTTAGCCAAACTGGTCTAGGACATGCCTTTATTATTTACATTTATCAATTTTCTAATTGAGGTTTTCTGAAGTGCAAAATCGCTGTTCTGGACGTGGTAAATCCGAGGTAATTCACTTGACCTGGAAGGTCACCGTTGACCTGAAACCTAAAGTCGCATATTGTTAGATCCTCGCATTACAGGCAACATGTGGTTCTCACCGCATTGCTCTAAGTTGCTTGTTTGGAGTTAACAGGGGGGCCTTGCAGGCCCCCCCGTAGGGGAAGGTGAAAAATAGCTCCGTAGGGCGAGGTTAACATTAGTTTTTAACTGAGATTAGCCAGATTGTGAGGCGTACTGAGACATCTCCAAACTCGACATTTTCTCCCCCAACACGACCTAGTAGCCTGAGTTTCAACGCAAAAACCGTGGTAGAGTTGGAGAACGTTTAGCACTTGTTCATTGTAACAAAGTTGTCAAAATGATCATTTGTGCTAAATTAAATTATTTTATCAAAAGAAAAGCCGAACTATCTAACGCGTTTCTATTAACAGTCCCCGCAGCACCTAGCTGCGGGACTGTTAATCGAAACGCGTAGAATTGTTCGGCTTTTCTTTGATTAAAAATATATATTTTAGCATCAAATTATCATTTTGAAATTTTTTTTTTTTACAAAAAACCAGTTGGTTTTATTGGTTGGATTTTAAATGGGGACAAATTCGTGACGTTCGCAAACGTCATTAGTGCGATTTCTACTGAACTTCGTTTCGCATCTGAACCGACCGTCACCGAAACGCATCATGTGTTTGGTAACAGTCCTCGTCTGGCGTAGGCCGTTTGTTCAAAATCCGTTTCACGAAGCTGATTCGTCTAGATGCGGATTGCCCAGTCCTGACAGCTGCTGAGCTGCGAGCTCATGTTGCCAGATGCAGTGAAGATGACCTCAGCTGGGAGAGCGGAAACGATTTTTGTGATGAGGCTGAGGCTCGGAAGCCCAGGGGGCTCATCCTGATCTGAGTGGGCAGGGAGAGGACAGTTCCTTTCTCCTGGCACCTGTGAGCACTCGGCATCAGTCCTACATCCCTCCTACCGCCCTACTGTAGGTCCCTCCATCTGCTCTCGGATGCTTCCGAAAGGGCGCTCCTTGCTGCATCCTGTTTACCCCACAGCATCCCTCGGTTGATCCTGCCATTAGTTTGTGGGGAGCCAGCAAAAAGTGGCCAAAGTGGTCAGACTAGTTCAGAACCCTGGTGGCACAACCAGACAGCATTGACTTCCACGGAGAAGATGGTGCACCTGCAGGCGGCGGTGACAGTCACGCGCAAGCACACCATCAGTGGGATGTTGTATGATGGGAGTCCTGTACGAGGGTGGCACTGAAGGCGCTGGAAGACAAGGTTGAGATCTTCTCGTTTCCAGCATTCTCTACTCTGGACCCTGTGGGACTGGAGCGTCTCACTCTTCAGGCCACTATGCTGTCACAATGCTTCAGAACCTTGGCGATGATGGTGACCTCAGGAGCTTCAAGACGGTAGCTCAGAAGCTCCATTCAGAGTGAAGCCGGGATTGGGTGAAATACATCCTGGACCTGGGAGAGAGCCCCAGTCTCGTGTCCTTCGATGTCTGGTTGCAGAGAAAAGTCGGGGTGGCACTCAACTATGCAGCACAGTGTCACCACAGCCCAAGAAGACTACGGCTAGAGAGAAAGCCGAAGCCAGCACAGAAGGCAGCTCACCCGTATAGCTTTGGCCACTGATAGGCCAAGACGACCATCTTATATCTGTGGTGTGCTGGAGGAGAGGGCATAATTTGACAGTGTGTCCCATCCTGCCTGCAGAAGACTGTTGATGACAGGCAATCCTGATCTCACTTGTGGATGTTGCTTTTCTGCTTGAGGGACATGGCCTCGAGTACGAAAGTGCATACACTGATAGTGCTGCGGGATTGATTGACTGCAAGATGAAACACCACAAGCTTCTGCATGGCAGCAGAAGGTAAACATGAGCTCAAAGACGAGTTCACATGAGGATCAGCGCATTGTTGCCGCAGCCAAACTCAGTGGACAGCAACAGGACTACTCTCTACAGGTAGTGGCGGTCCACCATATTGGACCCCTCAAGACCTATTGGAAGTCTTGTGCACTGCTGGACACGGGGTCCCAGACCTCCCGGTGTCAGACAACGTGATGGAAGATCTGGTCTGCAAGAGTGGAGCAGAGACTCAGACTGGAGGAAAGGTGGAAGGAAGGATGCGGACCAGCAGCAGAGCTCAAATAAGGTGCATCTGGGAGCTTGCAGAGGTGCAAAAACCCTTCCAGCTCACCGTCGAGCGTTTTGTAACAACACCGCGGGTGAATCATCTGAGAGGTGACAGATTCTGCTAAAAAGACCGATTTCCAAAATTCAAGTTGTTTCGATGATTCCCGTGTCCCATTTGACACTCGTGAAATTCTGCCACAAAAAACAGTTGCTGATTGGTCCAAAGGACGCTGTGAGCATGTCTGACGCCATATTTGACACAGCCAAATATGTGCGCCATAGTCGCCGCAATATTAGGAGTTGGCGGAGGTAGCAAAATCCTTCCAACTTTGTGCCACCCGTGTGGACCAGCCCTATGTTATCTTCATTGGGCGATTGAGTTCGTTGGAAGCGGTTTGTGATATTTGTGTGACAGTGCCGGTAGCGTGACAGGCGCCGGTTGGTCGGTTGATGATGAAAATGGAGCCAGATAGATCTGATGATCGAGAGCACCAGAACCTTTTCGCCGTGCCCGTCAAAAAGATGCGTTGCGGTATTCTGGGTGTATTAAAATGGACAGAAACGGTCTATCAAGAGGCATTATAAGTGAAACATGGAGGCACGGGCGATCAAGTATACTAATGATCGTTTGGCGATGGTGGACGTGAAGAGTTGGTTGTCCAGAATGTTACCACACCAACCCCAAGTCCCCCAAAGGTGGAGTGTTGGAAACTGGGATAGATGTCCTGTTTGTAAAAATAGAGTCGAATCCTATCTTCGGACGATGGTCTATTTCATGGTATTTCAAATGGTGTGTTTGTTGTTGAATGGAAAAATGTATAAAATAATTATCCTATATATATAGTATATATATATATTATATATATATATATATAAATAATATATATATATATATATATATATATATATATATA
>JAXIVJ010007038.1:5000-57500 GCA_036785665.1 Chirona hameri
TCCTCAAGCTGACCGAAGGCCCCTCAGGCCGAAAAAAGACCTCCTCAAGCTGACCGAAGGCACCTCAGGACGAAGAGGAGCCTACTCAAGTCGATTAAGGGCTCCTCAAGCCGACCGAGGGCTCTTCATGCCTACTGAGAGCCCCCTAAGGCCGTCAGGAGACCCTCTCAGGCAAACCGAGGGCCCTTTCAGGCCGCCCGAGAGCCCCTCGGGCCGACCAAGGGCCCCTCAGACCGAACAGCTCCTTGAAGCTGACTGAGGTCCCCTCAGGCCAAACGAGAGCCACTCAGGCCGATCGAGGGTTCCCCGGGCCCACTGGGGGCCCCTCAAGCTGATCTAGGGCCCCTCAGGTCGACCGAGCTACCCTATAGGCCCAACGAAGTCCGCTCAGGCTGACCAAGGACTCCTCAGGTCAACCAAGGACCCCCTCAGGTCGACCTCGGTTAACTTCCTGGAGGGGCAATGATCCCCTAGGCCCCCTGGCTACGATGGCCCAATGCCCTTTGATGGCTCGATCCCCTCGATGTTCCTCCGTATCAAATGTATTCCTTTAGCGCGGATGTTGGATATTTAGGATATTGCATCAGGGAGCCAAAAAGGCTGCATTAACTATGAGCCCTATTCCAGGAAAACAATACATTTACAACAAATTCCATTGAACACCATTTAAATAGAGCACTCCGATGGCTAATTGTTCATGCTCCCCTCCGCCATTCGTTAACCTGAACGCTTGAATCTTGTATCTGCGAAGTTGTTAGCAGAAGACAATCCTTGGTACCAATTTATTCATTATATCATAATCGAAATAGCATTCGCAGATGAAATCACAATGCTCGTATACTTCTAAGATGGAATACTCCTAAGATGGAATCACATCTTGACGTAATGTAATACGCAAAGTTCAAAACAGAACAAGCTGTACGAGTAGTCTTTGCAATTTTGGAAGCGCACAAATTTGGAAAAACATTGGGTGGGGGCTCGGGCCCTCCCAAAGAGATATAAAGTTCTGCCCCTGGCAGTGGGTATCAAAGAAACTCTTCTCTATACCAAAATTGTTACTGGGTAAAATAAATACAGTCATCTATAGATTCTACTATTTCATGTGATCCAGCTAATCAGTAGCCTTAAATGGAACTACTTGCGGATAAACTGTGCTGCGAAGCCAGTCCGGTAAACTGCGGCACATTAATTTGGATTTTGAAAACTGCATTAATTACATTTGGGTATACAAAACACGCTTATTTAGCCTGCATTTATTTTTAGACGTTTTTACGAATTAATAATATACGTGCGAGCATTATATTAATTTCACTCCATTCTGCACGTAAGAACTGTGACGTGTTTTCGACTATGGTAATTTAATCATTTTGCTGAGTAAAAACATGCCGGAAAGGAGTACTGCTTCCTATCCAGGATATCTGTAATCAGGATCTGGACCTCCTAACATCTGCGCTGCCGCTGCCACCGACGCATCGGTCTCCGCCGGCTACGCTCAGCCGGCTGGGGAGCGGCTCCGGACGCTCAGGCCTCAGTCGGCCAGGGAACGGCGCTGGGGAGGTCGGCGCGCTGCAGGGCGACTAGAGTACAGACAACTGTGATACACAAGTGTTCGGGGACCTTCACTCTCCATACAAATATAATTTTTGACTGCTGTGTTGCGTAAAGGTGCACAAGTCAGGCTCCTGGAACTGCTGGAACCAGTTCTTTTCATTATTTTGGTTGTGTTTGAAGTAAGAACGTAGAGGCTGCATGGGACACCTGCGGAGCGTGGGAGTGAGCAGTTATTATTTTGGCGCGTCAGTTGGCAAATTGCTAGACATTCTGTGGACTGTGGTTATGCCAAACAGCCGCCAAAACTGGGGAGCCCGTAGTGTTGTGTGAACAGGACCAGGGATCAGCAGCGCCGGCTGCTCTCGTGACCGATACTGTGATCGACACCTCGGGACGAGGACATGGCAGTTTACCGGCACAACGGCCGCTACAATGGCAAACTGCGTCCGGGAGACGAGATCGGAGACGGCACAGAGACGATCCAGATGACCCGTCTGACCCCAGCCTCACCGCTGCCGCCGCTGCCGCCGCTGCCGGGGTGCGGTGTGCTGGGGTGCGATGTGCCTCTAATGTGTGACCAGGAGCGGCCTCGCCGCGGGTGCCGCCGTTACCATGAGTGTCATCATCAGCAGCCGGCACACTACTACGTCAACTTATACGGAAGATATGAGGTAAGTGCTACATATATCAGGCTGGTGATATACGAGTTATGATTTGTGCATGCGTCTGGGTAGTTTTACCACTTTTGCCCCACATCGTTCATAGCATTACAAGTTGTTTTACCTTTGAACATGAATTAAGGTCATTGCAATAGTGTTCGAAATGGTTCAAAAGGAACTTCATTCATTACTTGAAGAGTCTGAGTAACCGATAAAGAAACAAAAATGTCATTTTAACTGCTGCGTTGCGTAAAGGTGCAAAAGTCAGACTCTTGGAACTGCTGCCGGGTGTTAAAATCAAGGTCCGGCGGGCCTCGTGCTTAGCTTAAACTGCTTGGTCATCTGAGATGCCTGGCTTTCGCTGTGCACAACTTTGCAAAGCTTTGCATTTAGTAAGTGTGCAGTTGACAGTGCACACAGGAGTGCACCGAGTTTAGATCTTGGGCTTTATTTGATGGTGCACCATTCGGCAAAAGTTGTGGCGGTGCAGCGCGTAATTTCCTCTCTTTTGTCTTGCAACTCTGCTGCAGTGATGCTCAAATAGGGGGTAATCACCACACATGGGGTAATCACCACACATGGGGTA
Source organism: Chirona hameri (assembly GCA_036785665.1). NCBI lineage: Eukaryota > Metazoa > Arthropoda > Thecostraca > Balanomorpha > Balanidae > Chirona > Chirona hameri. The sequence continues at coordinate 7,797 of JAXIVJ010007038.1, forward strand.
ATCACCACACATAGGGTAATCACCACATATGGGGTAATCACCACACATGGGGTAATCACCACACATGGGTTAATCACCACACATGGGGTAATCACCACACATGGGGTAATCACCACACATGGGGTAATCACCACACATGGGGTAATAACCACACATGGGTTAATCACCACACATGGGGTAATCACCACATATGTGGTAATCACCACACATGGAGTAATCACCACACATGGGGTAATCACCACACATGGGTTATTCACCACGCATGGGGTAATCACCACTTATGGGGTAATGGAGCCTTTGGGCGGAGGTAATGATGATTCATCAGCTGTGAGGAATTGTAGCCGATTCGTTCGATTCGTTTGACCATGGCGCACAGTGCACCGTTCCAGTTTCTGCTTCACTATCACCACATTATTGTGAGGAATTTTGGCCGATTCGTTTGACCATGGCGCACAGTGCACCGTTCCAGTTTCTGCTTCACTATCAACACATTATTGTGAGGAATTTTGGCCGATTCGTTTGACCATGGCGCACAGTGCACCGTTCCAGTTTCTGCTTCACTATCAACACATTATTGAAAAGAGCATCACAACCTAAAACCAATTCATATTAAATCCTGCTCAGTTGACAGCTCTGTGCAACGGTTTGCGCGTTGTTAAACCCTGGGAACTACTGCTTGAGCGACAACAGACGTCTACTTATAGTCCTCTCCCTAGATGACACTAGTAGTAAACACCTGAAGTTATGTTGTACCGCATAGCATACATCTCTACTTATATTCCCGTCCCTAGATGGCACCAGTAGTAAACACCTGAAGTTATGCTGTACCGCATAGCTTGAAGCCGAGAACTGTGGTCTGCGCAATGAGATGAGGGGATAACGAGTCTTTTTTCCTCATCAACAGGGGTAAGGCAACCATGCAGCCGCCAGTGCATAGCTCAGTCGGGAGGGCGCTCGACTACAGATCTGGCCCGAACTGGCTAGGTGGGTTCGAGACGCTTCGGCGCTCGCTATTTGCTCCTAGTGGGGATAAGCTGCGGCCGGTGGCAGCGGCCGTGGTGAAGGTCAGATGAAGCCAGCGAGCCCGGTGTGGACCGTCCTCAGTCGTTGGGGGACGTTAAACTTTCGTCTCTAAGTTCTGTCGGTGACTGGAATCAGGAGTTGCGTGATAGGATGGTGGGGACAGGGCCCGAGCATCAAGCTTAGTTAAGCGTGGATCCTGATCTCGGAAATCCATCCAATTAAAACATTTGAACTAAATTTATTAAAAAAAAACACCCTTGCCTTTGAGAGCAAATCCGGTTTACCATATCCGAAAAAGTGCGGCTAGCGAAACAACAAACACCAGACCAGACGAACTCGAGACTAGCCCGCTTAACAGGTGTGCTCGCCGTCACAGCATAAGTGGCAGTTATAATGAAAAACTGGTCATCCGGGATGTTGGTTTTTACCGGGACACCACTCGCATCAATCCGGCACATATCGCCAAGCAGTTCTTTCAGCCACTAGAATAAACACAACTTACTTTCATAAAATAATACATTTAAGCACCTACGCTATCGATATGTGTTAGAAAATGCCTAAATCAATGATTTTTTACACTTGGTAATGCAGGTTTTTGTAACAGTTCTCGTACAGTATAAGCTGTTACATATCCCGACAGTAAAAACAAATACTGCAGTCCCGTCATTACATCTCAGTCTCACCCATACCAAGGCCAGGATTCTCGATCGACTGCTTATCTGAGTAGCGCTGCAGCTGGTCTGTGAGCCGCTCCTGGAAGAGGTGGTCGTTTACATCGGCTGGGGACTCCTTCGCCTCTCGGTAAGGTTTCCCAGGCCATTTCCTCCGTAAATTACATGAACGTCCGTCTGATCGGTGGACCATTGAGCCCCAACGTGCTCTTCATTCATTGATCCCATGGTCGCAGAGTCTCAGCGGGATGCCGATTTGGCGTATTGCTCCTGCGTTTGTCTCAGAGGTTCAACAGCGCCTTATACTATTGGTCTTATATACAGGGGTGGTAACAATAGACTATGGTTCTCCGACCAAATCGAAAGTTGGAAAATGGTTCTCCAGCAATAGCAACAGGGTTTATGGTCAAAATCGCCCAAAAGTCAAACACAATTGGCAATATCGCTCGTTGAAGCAATATTTATATTTATACTCTGTGAAATATTGATCATACATGAAAAAAATAAAGTTGCAGAAACTCCGATAAGCTACTCTGTAGTCAGGCGTGCACACAAGGGGGGGGGGGACACACGGGTCCGTGCCCCCCCCCCCCCCCCTTACGAAATGCGGGGCCCCTCTGCGGAGCCCCCGTGAGGCCCCTCTGAGGCGGCCACAAGATGCAATGCCTCTTGTGGAAGATGTGATGCCCCTACTGAAAGCTGTGCTTCCCCTACTGGAAGATGTGATGCCCCTAGTGAAAGATGCGATGCCCCTTGTAGAAGATGTGATGCCCTATTGGAAAATATAATGCCACCAACTGGAAGTTGTGATGCCCCTATAACTGGAAGCTGTGATGCCTAGTGGAATATGTGGTGCCTAGTGAAAGATGCGATGCCCCTATATGGAAAATGCGATGCCCCTAGTGGAAGATGTTAGGGCCCTATTGGATAATGTGATGCCCCTTCTCTAGAAGACGCGATTCCCCTAGTGGAAGATGTGATGCCTCTACAGGAAGCTATGATTCCCCTAGCGGTAGCTGTGATGGGGCATCTACTGGAAGGTGTGATGACCCTAGTGGAAGATGTGATGTCCCTAGTGGAAGATGTGATGCCCATATCACTGAGAGTAATTCTTACTCCCTTTTAGGGGAGTTATCAAGAGTTGTCAAAAATGACTCTCGATAACTCCCATGAGCTACTCTCCATTACTCTCTACCAAAAATATCACACTAACTCCCCATTACTCCCCTTAAAACTCTCACCCGAACTCCCCATTACTCCCCCACTCACCATTACTTCCCCCAAAACTGTCCCTCAAACTCCCCATTACTCTCCACAAAACTCTCCCTCAAACTCCCCATTACTCTCCCCGAACTCCTTTTACTCTCCTGTACTCTCCCCAAAACTCTCCCTTTATTCTAACAAATATGGTTGAACATCTTGTTTATTATAACAACGGGCCCGGTTTTCTTCGCGAGAACGGATCAAACGACAAGTCAGACACCGAAACAGACGACACACTCATCGGGACACCGCAGCAGAACACAAACTCCTGGCCTCGTGACACCGCAGCAGACGACAGACTCCTCGCCTCGGGACACACCGCAGCACACAACTCGGTCACCCCATCAGAAGAGACTGCGCGAGACACCGCAGCGAACGACTACTCGGACACCACAGCGGAACACTCGAACATCCCAGCAGACGAGACTCTGCGGGACACCGTAGCGAACAACTCGGACACCACAGGAAACGATCGGCCTGGTCATTTTTCGGGGCACCGGACACAGGGGCGTAGGAACTATGTTCAAGTTGGGGGGGGGGGGGGGCATGGGCATTCTGAAGTCGATTATTTCCATGCAACGCCCATAGGCGTAATGTAAAATCCAAAATGTTGGGGTGGGGGGGGGGGGGAGGCTGCCCCCTGCCTCCCCTGTTCCTACGCATATGCAACCGGACAGACAGGCCCGGCCATAGTCGCATCACGATATCAACCATAGGAGCCTCTACCAATTGCGCAGAGATTAACCACATCCAGACAGGTCAAGCATACCATATTGCACACAAATACCATTAACTATCATATAAAAAGCCATTCGTTCATTTCAATTTTTCTTACCCCCTTCTTTCAATCACTCAAAATGCGAAACACTCACAGTTGCCTTCCCACACTCGCCAGGCACGCACAACTACACAACACAAACAAAAATGGCGGATGCCGGATACGTCTATTTCAGTTTCAGACGAAATGTTCTGGAACTTCTCTATTCCCCAAAACTCCCCAAAATTATCCCCGCTTAATTCCGTATTATACTACCTACGAGAAATGGCGAGCATAATTGTGACTATTTGCGTGAGAATGATTTAATGCTCCAAAGCATCATTCTCTAAAACTCTTGTTTATCCCCCTCTAAACTCTAGCGTTGTTTACTCTGGCCGGAAAACTCTTGGGAAAACGCCACATTACTCTTGGCTCTACGTCGTTTGGGGGAATGTGGAAGCATTTCAGGAGGAGAGTTTTAAGGAATACCTGGGAGCCTAGAATCAATTTTTATCTCAGTGAGAGAATCACAGATGAGAATCACAGCTCCACTATATAGTGGAGCTGTGATTCTCATAGTGGAAGATATTGTACCCCTAGTGGAAGATGTGATGCCCCTAATAGAAGATGATGTGCCTCTAGTGGAATATGTGATGCCTCTACTGGAAGATGTGATGCCCCTATTGGGAGATGTGATGCCCCTAGTGGAAGATGTTGTGCCACTAATGGAAGATGTGATTCCCCTACTAATAGATGCAATGCCTCTAGTGGAAGATGTGATGCTTCTAGTGGAAGATGTGCTGCCCCTAGTGAAAGATGTGATGCCTCTACTGAAAGCTGTGATGCCCCTACTGGAAGATGTGATGTCCTTACTGGGAGCGGTAATGCCGCTTGTAGAAGATGTGATGCCCCCAGTTGAATATGTCATGCCCTGAGGGGAAGATGTGACGCCCATAATGTAAATATGATGCTCCTTCTGATGACTGTGATGCCCTAGTGGAACATGTGATCATCTGCTGGAAGATGTGATGCACTTATTGGAAAATATATGATGTCCCTATTGTAAGGTGTCATGTCCTGTATATTGGAAAATATATGCTGTCCCTATTGCAAGATGTGATGTCTCTTCTAAATGGTGTGATGCCAGGAATGGAAGATGTGATGCTCCTGCTAGATTTGACGAAAGCTCAAGTTGAGTTATTTGGGGCGATCAAATAATTTTCGTGCTGCCCCCTTTTGTATCGCTGTAACTAGAGGATGGCCAACCTGCTCAGTGGTTCACCCGTTAACCCTATTAGTGTCGGGGTGTATGTGTGTGTGTGTGTGTGTGTGTGGGGGGGGGGGGGTTGGTGATTAAACGACCCTCAATAAGGTTTTCCGCTCCTGCCTCCACACGAGTACCTGAAGAAACGGTCATCGAACTTTTTGACTTTTCCTAAATACTCATTGAGCACATTTTGGCACAATGCTAAAAACATCGGTTCACCAGGGGCGGCATTAGGCGTTTTTTTTGGGTGGGGGCATGTTTTGGCTTTCAGCGTGTCTCGGCTTTCAAAGGGAATACATTCCCATTCTCTAACCGTTGTAGATACGAGCTTACGGCTTGCATGCCTTTTCTTGCTGCTCTTTGTAGACATGTTGAACATTCCTTCATGGGGGGGGGGGGGGATTGAGCATGGCACATCCAGGAAGGAGTTTTGGGAGGCATTTTGGGGCACTAACATTACATGGAAATCTGACAGATAATCATTTCAAACTCAGTGAACCTTCTTAGCTATCCTTTGCACACCTTGAACGATTTTTTCCTTCCATTTTTGGATTGCCCACAGGTGACTCCAGGGACGACGTTTTTTTTTGGGGGGGGGGGGGGCATATGTTTGACTCCGTGCAGTGTACACACACATTATGTTTAGTAACTCAAAACGATATTTTTCAGTGGATTGTCTCGTACAATATCATCTGCATGTATCACAATTGTATTTTGTGGCATAGCCGGTCCGAGAGGTGGGGCGCAAGCGCATTGCCCAGTGTTACGGGCGGGTCCAGGGATGAAATTAGGGGGAATTGTGGACCCACGCCGTGTAATTACATATACAAATATATCAACTTGAAACTTGATGACCTGTTATAGCAATACCTTGCACACGTTCCGTATTTTTTGTTGTCATTGTCATCATTATCATCTTCGGTTGCCGAAGGGCGACTCCAGCGACAGATTTTTTGGAGGCAAGCAGAATGGCTGGATCCATCTCACGTCACCAGCAACGACGGCAGAGCGCACGTCAGGGCCGTGCGGCGGCCCTCGTACCGACACGCACGTGCGTTGCCTCCCGCCCCAGAAGGTGTATTGCCTTGGGGAGACCCGGGGCCAAGGGGACCGAGGCAATCAGTCAAAGGGGAGAAACCGATCACACTAGTCCCCAGGTCAAAGAAAAGCATGCAAACACCTTCTATCCAGCAAGACGACTCGCTAAAAAGCTTGTTCAGCGAACAACAAGAGCTTCCTCAATTCCTCTCCCTTCCCCTCCTGAGCACGCCACTGCACAAAAAAACTGCCATTTTTTACTTTTACATGCATACACATGTAATTGTAAGCAGCAAAACAGAAATCAAATCGGCAAAAATATTATAGTGACATACTTAGATACCCCCTTTTGAATTGCCTGGGGACGCCATTGGGTTAATCTCCCCAAACTGTTAAAAGGATTGTATGTTAAAGCATACAATTAGGTGGTGAAGTACATCAATATGAAAAGTTGCGTTCAAACAACGTCCCATGGCAAATAATATAAACATGCATGTTTTCCCCAAGTTTGTGCTACCTGTATCCGCCGCCTCCCCCCCATGACAAAATTGTATATATTTGTGAATATAGGAATGTAGTTCAAGCTGCGGGGAATCGAATGCCGCTTTTCCGGAGTGAAACGGTCCAGCGGTTTTCGTGATACGATGGGGGCCGAATAGCCCCCGCCCCCTGGCAGTTTTGTATTTTTTGTTTAACCCGACAGTAATATGGTTAACACGCCCACAGACGGGGGCGAATATCCGCCTCCCCCGGAGGTTTTCGTGAATCACTGACAAACGGTGGCGCACAGCGCCGTCAAATCTGGAATAGGTATTTGGGCTTCAATTACCCACATTGTGTAAACTTTTCAACCTCGGGTCATCTCAGGTCATGTCAAAAGGTCACGCAAGTGACCCCACCTCCAAATAAGTTTTTGAAAGTTTGTGTTCGTGGCAAAGCTAGTGTTTAACCAAGAGGTTTGAAACTCACAGGATTAAATTAGGTCAAACGTACCTGCAATTCTTATATCTCGAATTTTGTATATCGTTGACCTAAGGTAAGGTCAATTTCGTGACCTAAAACTGGCTTTACCTTATTATTAGTCAACGGGGAAATATTAAAACGCGTATAAATCCATAGGAACTAGACAAAGTTGACCAGTTTTCACCAGATCCACCATTGGTGTGCCAAATACAAAGACCCATGTCACATTTTTGTTCTTTGACCTCTACGAAATCAACTCAGGTGACCCCGATGTCACGTGTTTTTTCTTCAATAACCCCTTACCAAATCAAGTTTGATCAATTTGATTTTTACCATTGTGTTTGGCTCTTCAAGATGATGATGATTGGGAGTTTTGGGCGCACCGACTACTTATGGTCACTTGGCGCCCAGTCGTCGAGACGCATCAATTGATGTAAAACTTGAAAAAAACTGGCTTTACCTTGACCTGACCTAAGCGAGGTCAATTTTTGGATATGACCTAACCAGGCCACCCGATAAACCATGCGATGCGTCTCGACGACAGAAACACAATAGTGCAAACTGTATTACTTAATCATCAGTCAAAAGTTATTCCTGAAAACATTTCGGCGATGTTTAGAATGTTGCACGTTCAATGTCCTCTGCTGACCTAGCTATAAACACAGATCAAATCTGATGAGCCTTAGTGACAGCAAATTAAATTTTACCTCTAACTCTTTTCCGCGCGTCGCTAGCTTTTTAGTTCTCGAGATATAGACCGCTATGTTAAGGGTACCCATATATGGCCGAAATTTGAGATTCGGTGACCTGACCTAAAATTTTCTTAGTAATTTCGATAAAGCATGTCTCAAGCTAACTAAAGTTTATTGCTGCTTGTCGCTACGTTGCAAGGGTTTTTATATCTTAGGGGGAAGGTATCCGTCCCTTCGTCGGTTCGATGTTGACGCTGACTCCCGTCGGTGCGCGTGTTAAACATGAACATTTTTAGAGAAAGGGTCATTCTTGATGACCTAGGTACAATTTTAGTTCAATGGTCCATACCAGGTCAGCTGAGGCCAGGCGAGGTCACCGGTGCTTTTTTTGACAATACCTTATGAAAGACAAGGGAATGCAACTGACACCGTTGTGCTCGTTTCGTCGGGATGCGTCTCTCATTATGCAACATCAACTACCTGGGTCACCAAGGATAACATTACAATCATTGTCATATCATTATTGAAACCCGGTTTTCAAGACGATATTTCCTTTTTGGATAACGCATTCAATACTTCGAATACAATACGAAAACTTACAGCGGTCAGCAGAACACCGATACTGTGTGAAAACTGCGCTGCAGTGTGTCTAAGTGACTATTTAAGACTATTGACTATTTTTTTAGTCTAAGTGACTATGATTATAAGATGACTATTTATACAATCCCCAGTGATGCCTCTTCACCTGATGATGCCCCCATTGTGTGATGCCCCTGTCGGAAAATGCGGTATGCTCTAAAAATCCTGGCTACGCCCCTGCACCGGACACATCCTAATACCAAACATTAACACCGGACACATCTTAAAGGAAATAGTTCACCTTCAACATTAGTTTTAAACTGAGATTGCAGTTTTGTAGCCCGTGTTGGGAAACCCCTATCTGCAAGTTTTTTGACTGAAAAGACTCTCCAGCCGAATATATTTGAGTTTTTGGCGAAGGAATGCGGTGCTGGCGAAAGAATGTTGTACTGGTTCTAGCCCGGGCAGAGGCTATACCATCAGCCAATCAGCATGCAGCTGGTGCTAGCAAACGAATCGCCGGCCGCCGGTTGGCACATCTCCAATGCCAGTCTATCTTTACGCGACTACTTTCGAATCAGATTGGCTGAACCATTGTTTACATTCGCGTGACGTCAGGACTCTGACTCAGAGAGTATGCATATAGGTTCGATAAACAATACACATTTACGGCCTTCTGTCCTGAATCGGCGCGATATAAGGCCATTTTTGACAATATCAAAAGAAAATGTATTACAAAATATAATTAAATCGTGTTGGGTAAAAATTTCCCAAGGTGAACTATTTCCTTTAATACCATATTTTTCATGCTATTGGTGATGAAGTCGATGCCGACACACTACATCGCCAATAGCATGCAAAAGTATGTTGTTAGGGTGTGTCCAGGGTTACAGTTGTTTATCGTGTTCTCCCTTCAAACTGACAACCCTTTCCCTGGGATGACTTTCAGACACCTATACACCACCAATAACATGCAAGTTGATGTCTTGACATGTCCAAATTACAACACCAACAGTCAACACCACCACCACAACCAGTAACGTGCCAAGTCTGATGTGTTGACATGTTAAGTTTACCCTCCTTGCTATGCGATTTATTTTATCCACTTTTTGAGCAACTATATTATTAATTATTTTAACTTAACCTTGCCTTGAACTCTGAATGTGCTTCACAGAATTGCCAAAAAAATAACATGCGTTGTATTTGAAAGCGACGATCGCTCTAAATCCAGGTTTTAAAATGCTGCCATCATGCCTCAATAGTCATTGGTCAACAATCTAAAATATACTATGGGCTTCTAAATTTGTTCCAAAATTTATACCATTTCTACTATACAGCGAAGTAAGCTGATAAAACCAGCGGATCCGCGGGTTGGACGGCGGAGAGACTCCTGTGCAAAGTCAATGAGTGCTCTTTCGCGGTTCACCCAAACCGCTGACGACGGAAATAGTAGTTTGCAGACAACTTGGTATGGTCTATAAAAACAACTATATTTGTGGTCTAATATGCTGCCAAACTGATATCACTGTTGCTATGTGGGACGCGTATTTTTTTTCTCGGTAGACTGTGCATTTTCATGTGTGAACCAATTCAGTAGAAATTGCCTTCGAATATCTCACGATTCGATGTAAAAAGCACACGCATGCAAAAATGCAGTATGTGGCTCCTCTGATGGATCATTTGTGATAACAAAATAGCCAACCTGGCAAGGAAAGACAAATTTTGTTCTACGACGTCGTTCAGCAGGACGGGACATTTTACCACCCCTGCTTATTTAAGTAGCTGTGTTTGGCGAGGACCTTTCTTGTGTTATTCAGTCAACCCACATTGATGCGTAATGGGGACTGGCTGGGGAGGTTTGACAGTTGAGACCACTGGGAGATGACGGACCGAACATTTATCAGTAATTCCGATATCCTCTGGTTTATAATATCTGCCATTTCCTTTTCTCTTTGCCATGGTAGGTACTTGAATTTCGACACCGAAGTTCTCTGGATTCCGGAACACGCGCGCTGTCATCCTAGAAAGCGAAAAAGCCAACAAACTAGCCAAAAAATCCTCCAATTTCCTGCTCGTAACCAGTGGACAGGTCCGTTGGCCGACATATTTCATAACATTCAGCAACAACAATCCAATCTCCGCTTACGTGACTGGGCGCTTCTCAATATCTCCAACATCAAACGAGCGAGCAACGTCCTCTTCCTGGTGCTCGACGGGCCCGGCGTCCCGGCGCCGCCCAGGGAGGAGCCGTGGCAGGAGGACGTGGTGGCGACTAGAGCCCTTCATGGGACACCTTTTCAGCCCCCATCCCGTTCCAGCCCATTCAGCCAGACCCAAACCCGTTACAATCCGAATTAATAATTGATGGGGCTCCCATTCAAACCCGTTTCAGCATATTTCACTTTTTGTGGTGCTAAAAATCATATGGTCTGTCCCAAACCCGTTCCAATCCGTTACATTTCCAAAAATGGCCCCATTCCCACCCATTTCTATCCCGTTCGATGGGTTCCATGGGATTCCCATTCCATGACGGGCTCTAGTGGCGACTACCAAGGGCGTGCTGAGCAAGTATAAATGCCGGCGACACTGACAGAGGTTAAGGACACCGATATCGTCCAGTGCTATCGGTCAGGAAGGGGGAATAAGCTGGTGTGCCAGTTCTCGCGATGTTGGCGGGGCAGTGTGCGTGACGCTATCTATGATAACAGGATGTCGCTGCTTAACCCGCGAGTCACGGGGTGGGGGGGGGCTTTTTAGGCCCCCTGAGTAATATTGAGAATATCTCAACAACTTATGCAGATATCGACGCCAACTTATTAGTACCTTTCCGGGCTTTATTTTTACACCTTTTGTGCAAAAATGAAGTAATTTCGTCAGACAATATTTTAGATATAGTTAATTTAATGGCGTCACTACACACGATTTTGACACAAAATCAGGTAAACTTTGCCAGGCCGTAAATATGTTACATTTGAAGCAAAATGCAGTAGAAAAACGTTAAAAGGTAGGAAATTGCAAGGTCTACAAACCAGCTATCTCTAAACTTTGAAAATTTTGGTTTTTGACCCCATTTGTTTTTTAAATGTCCACAAAATCAAATTTGTCAAATATATAAAAAACGGAATATATGTCAGATAACTACATATGGACAACTACCATACAAATTTAAAAATTATATCTGTTTTTACTGACTTATGGCATATAAAGTATGGGTAAATCATGACGTCATATTTTTTTTATTGCATTTATGGGCTTTATTGACCAGATACAGACAAAAAAATACCAACACTGTATTTCTGAGACAAAACTGATATAAAAACATGTTTTTCATTTATATTTATCAATTTCAAATTTTGACCTTCAGTGACCTGAACTTGACCTGAACTTGACATTAACTTCACCTAAATGAAGCAAGGTGGTAAACTGACTATCACTATCGAATTCTACGCGTAAAAGCATCCATAAAACATGTGCTGCATGACTTTCGTAGATATTTTGTGTGTTGACTTTATTGACTTTTGTGACCTTGATCTTTTCAAACAATCTCACTTTAGCTTATGTGAGATGTGTATCATACCTTTGACAGCTTTTCGGTTTTCATGGGCGCAATCGAAGGCTATGGATGGCAAGTGTGGTCCATAAACTCAAATACCTCAATTTTGACGTTTAACTTGACCGTTACCTGACATGTGACCTTAATTTGAAATGTTTAAGTGTGCGTTAAGTTTATCTCATTGAGGGCTTTCGAATGCCACGTTATGCGTCCCGCTGCGATCATTGGTTCTGAAGATACCTGTAGGGGGGGGGGGGGCTAAAACAAAGCCCCCCCCCCTCAGTGAGTCGTGTTACAGAAAATATCCCAGCGACTGCCGGGTTAAGGATGAGAATGGTCGGGTATGCAACAGCAGTGACCAGCTGTTTGTGAGTGAGAAGCTCTGTTTGTGAGTCTGCGCGCCGCGGAGCAAAATGGACAAATATACAGCGTGCACACCAAGTACGGCTACATCTACGTGCGGATGTTTTGGCATAGGGCGAGACAGCGAGTCTCCAGCTGCATAGAGTGCGAGCGCGTGCTCCGGGGCGAGATCTGAGCGGCTCACTGCCGCACGGGGGCGGTCCGGGCCGGGCCCAGCCGGGTGCGCGGCCCGCGGCTGCACCTGCACCTGCCTCGCCCGGGCGACTAGACATTGGATGATGACGTCACGGGATAACGCGCCCTGTGGACATGCAGGTTGACGTCCTCGCTTCAGTCGGAGTTTGAAGTCAGCCTGACCGGGAACTCGGCTGGGGGTGCGTGCCATGTCAACCCTCGAAAGGGCCCCTTCCCGAGCTTTGAAAGGCCCCCCAAAACAAAACAGATGCAAAGACACGTTACAAGGATGGAGAATGCAGTATGACAGGTATGACATGGGCCATACCAACTTTTAGGAGCTGGAGTTAGCAAACTCCCATATCAACTTTGGAACCAGCGACACCAATTTGGAATCAGCTATACCAACTTGGAATATTTTTTTTCAACTCAAGACTTGGAACTCTTAAACAAATTGCGCCGCGGAGCAGCGCCAAAATTTGGAGTCTTATGCCCTGGATATGCTTTCTCATCAATGCGTCGCATTGCGTATGGTGAGGACCTCTACACTTGCTATATTGTGCGCTTAAAGGCGTGGTAAAAAAGTGCTAAAGTGAACTTTTTTGACCAATTATATAGGAAAGTAGCAACATAACACATACATGCGCCTAGAAACAGGCCGATTTTTCTTAACCCGCATATCATTTAATTTGTATTAAATTGCGCCGCGGAGCGGCGCGAAAATTGTAAATTTATTCCCTGGACAACCCCTTTATTCCCTATTCCCCAAAATAAATGTATGGTGAATTTCAACCCGATCGGGCAAGTAGTTCCTGAGATACAAAAAAGGTGCGCACGTGCGCACGTACAGAGGCACCCCACCCATGACTTGTGGGTAGGCGACGGCGGAGGAGTCCCTAACCACACACCAAACTTGAACACAATCGGCTCAGCAATTCCTGAGATATAAAATAGGGATATGCATGTGCGCACGTGCAGAGGCACTCCATCCCTGACTTGTGGAAAATTGGCGGCTGAGGGGTCCCTAACCACACACCAAATTTGCACACAATCGGCTCAACCGTTGCAGAGTTTTTGCGAGAAAACACTTCTCAACACCCCTCACGCGGCACGCGCCACGCGCAGTGGTGTCACTCACATGAGTCGGCACCGGTCTCAAACAGGGTAGGTTGGATGGGGCTGCTCAGCAAAGAAGTCAGCTTGTCAATCGGACGTGTGGTTGCAGAGATATGAGCTTCTCAAAAGCGTCGCCACGGGTCGGGCCGGGCCGGGCCGCTCATATTCAGATTTTCACCATATACCACGGAAAGACGAGCGAGCGATTCAACAAAGAGGGCTTACTCTACAGGAAAAAATTAAAATAGGAGCTTTCGGGTATATTGTAGCACCCTGGCGAAGGGTGTTACAATATACCCGAAAGCTCCTCTTTTAATATTTTGATTGTAGAGTAAGTCCTCTTTGTATTTAATCTTCATCTGGGATGTCTACGTGCTTAGACCCTTCCGGTCTCACCAGGGACTCTTCTGACCTTCCAAGAAGCCCCTCTTGTGTGTTAAGGGGCCATTCGGCCTGATCAGAGGTCCTTCCGACCTGGCCAGGGACTGCACTGGCTGCTTTGTCGCCCTGCCGACATGCTCAGGGGCAGGAGCGGCGGATTGCGGGGCGCAGGGTACCCAAAATCCCCCCCCCCCGTTGAACATCCTGGGTGGGGTGGGGGGGGGGGGGCGAAAGGGTCATTTTGCCTCCCAGATTGAGCAGGCAATTTTTTTTGGGGGGGGGGAGGGGAGGGGGAGGGGGGCAAAATGACCCTTATGCCGCCCCCAGGAAGTTCGACTGGGGGACATTTTGGATACCCTGCCCCCGCAATCCGCAACCTTTGCTCAGGGGCCCCTCCGACCTGCCCAGGAGTCGGAGGGGAACTCATCCGGCATGTCTGGCTAGGAACTCATTCGGCATGTTCGAGGGGCCTTCCGACCGGCCCAGGAACCCTTTCGGTCTAGCCAGGGGCCCCTCTGACTTGCCCAGGAGCCCCTCCGATCTTCCCAGCGACTCTTCTGGTTGGAATGCGCTGGCTGCTTTGTCGCCCTGCCGACATGCTCAAGGGGCCTTCCGACCTGCCCTGGGGCCCCTCCGTACTGGCCAGGGGCAAATTCGGCATGTTCAGGGGCCCTTCTTACCCACCCAGGGGTCATTTCGGTCTCGTCAGGGGCCCTCCGGTCTGAACGGGGGCCCTTTTAACTTTACAAGGCCCTCCAGCCTTCTAAGGGGCCCTTCCGACCTGGCAAGGAACTGCGCTGGCTGCTTTGTCGCCTTGCGACATGCTCCGAGGGCTCTCTGACCTGCCCTGGGGTCCCTCCGTGCTGACTGGGGCCCATTCGGCATGTTCAGGGGCCCTTCTGACCTACCTAGGGGCCCTTTCAGTCTGGTCAGGGGTCCCTCTGACCAGCACAGGGGCCCTTTTAACTTCCTAGGGCACTCAGGTCTGTCCAGGGGCCCTCCAACCTGCTCAGGGGCCCTTATTACCTGGCAAGGAACTGCGCTGGCCCCTTTGTCGCCCACCCGACATGCTCATGGGCCTCTCGACCTGCCCAGGGGCCCCTTTGTGCTGGCTAGGGGCCAATTTGACGTGTCCAGGGGGCCCATTAGATTTGCTCAGGGGCCCTCTGACCCGCTCAGGTGCCCTTTCGGTCTGGCCAGGGGCCCCTCTGACATGTACATTGCACAGAGCTCTTTTGAACGTCCAAGGGACCCTCTGGTCTTTCAGAGATGACCCAGGTGGCTCTAAAGGGCCTCTGAAGTCCTCTAAACTCTCTAAAGACAATGCTTCGCGTGGTAAAGAGCCCATGATACCGCGCTTCGCGCGGTCTCGTCGGCCCTTTTCGGCGCGCGCAGCGCGCCGAAAAGGGCCCTCGCGCGCCGAAAAGGACCCTCCTAGCCTCCAGGGGGGGGGGGGGGGAGGGGACACCCTCGTCGCCCCCTGGCTACGTGCCTGTTCAAGGCGGAGGAGAAGAAGAACGGTCCCACGCAGCCACGTATCTCATTCTTTGAGTTATTCAAGTACAATTACCAGCTGTCGGTGGACGGTACCGTGGCGGCGTACCGGTTCCCGTTCCTCCTGGCCAGGCCGGCGGCTCGATAGATGTCAAACAGAAGTCCGACTACTATGGACACTTCTATGACGACCTGAAGCCGGACCAACACTATCTGATGGTGGCGCACGACCTCAGCGATCTGGTGGAAAGTTGGAGTGGGCGTGCACTCACGACGCCTAGGTTTAGAAGATAGCTGAAGCCGGCCAGAAGTACACCCAGCAGAATCTGATGCCCCTGGACATCTACTGCTACCACGCCGTAGCAGTGGTATTCAATTCTGGGTTCAATCCACTCAAGGAGTGGGCGAGTCGATGGAAGTCACCAGTCCGGGTCACGACGGAACTGGTGACGGCGCCCGACCACGACCGGCGCTTCGGTGACTGTCAATGTCACCGAGACAGGTGCCGGGACGAGCTGTGACGTCACCTGACCTCAGCTGACCGCAGCTGGTCTGTTAGGCACACTACAAGAAACTGTAATGTCATCAAACAGCACCGAACATTACCAAACATTATCAGCCGTCACCAGTTGTCAGACATCACTGGACCTGTCACTGGACCTGTCACTGGACCTGCCACTGGACCTGCCACTGGACCTGCCACTGGACCTGTCACTGGACCTGTCACTGGACATGTCACTGGACATGTCACTGGACCTGTCACTGGACCTGTCAATGGACCTGTCACTGGACCTGTCACTGGACATGTCACTGGACATGTCACTGGACCTGTCACTGGACCTGTCACTGGACCTGTCAATGGACCTGTCACTGGACCTGCCACTGGACCTGTCACTGGACATGTCACTGGACATGTCACTGGACCTGTCACTGGACCTGTCACTGGACCTGTCACTGGACCTGTCACTGGACCTGTCACTGGACCTGTCACTGGACCTGTCACTGGACCTGTCACCGCCACCGTGGTCTGCGGTGGGCCGAGGGGGATCGCTGCCCTACCCACCCTTTGCTAACCTTACGTGACCTCTACTGACCTCTGCTGACCTCTACTGACCCTGCCCAGCAGTGACTATGAACCTGTTGAAATACAGCCGCACATGGCGACGGCTCTGTCGCGGGCAGTTTGTGCTAATGAACGCTCCAGTCTAAATCACTCAGTGTCGATGATATCTAGATGTATACGCTATCGTGGGCGCCGCGGGGGCTGTCCGTGCAGACTGCGGTAGCAACAGAGCGGGGCGGGGAGGCAGGGGGAGGGGTGACTGAGCTGTACCATCCCAGAAGCCCTCTGTCGCTATCGGGGTGCCTGGCGCCTCCGGGGCTGATCGAGCTGATCGAGTCGGAGCAGGACAAGGGAGGCCACGAGGGGGCTGACTGAATGGCACCATCCCAGTGTGTCCACTGCTGCTGACTGTGGCAAGGCAGAGCGGGGCAGAAGAGAGGCAGGAGGGCGACTGCATTGCACCATTCCAGCCGGCCCCCTGCCGCTAACGCCGGGGGCGATTAGGTATTGGATAGTTGTTTTGCTATTGACATTGTAAGCAGAGTAAGTTTATTCGACGTTCCATGATGATTGGCAAGCAGAAAGTTGGTATTGCGACTCACTGGTAGGTTGGAAGCATCACCGGTATGCAGCATGCAGACGATAACATTGGATTGTTCCGCCGGTTATTTGCTGGAACTGTTGGTGACTGGTGGGATGGGCTATATCGATGGGATGGTGACCCGTCAGTGGGGTGGTGACGTGTCCGTGAGATGGTGACCCGTCAGTGGGGTGGTGACCCGTCAGTGGGGTGGTGACCCGTCAGTGAGATGGTGACCCGTCAGTGGGGTGGTGACCCGTCAGTGGGGTGGTGACGTATCCGTGGGGTGGTGACCCGTCAGTGGGGTGGTGACGTGTCCGTGAGATGGTGACCCCTCAGTGGGGTGGTGACGTGTCCGTGAGATGGTGACCCGTCAGTGGGGTGGTGACCCGTCAGTGAGATGGTGACCCGTCAGTGGGGTGGTGACCCGTCAGTGGGGTGGTGACGTATCCGTGGGGTGGTGACCCGTCAGTGGGGTGGTGACGTGTCCGTAAGATGGTGACCCCTCAGTGGGGTGGTGACGTGTCCGTGAGATGGTGACCCGTCAGTGGGGTGGTGACCCGTCAGTGGGGTGGTGACGTGTCCGTGAGATGGTGATCCGTCAGTGGGGTGGTGACCCGTCAGTGGGGTGGTGACGTGTCCGTGAGATGGTGACCCCTCAGTGGGGTGGTGACGTGTCCGTGAGATGGTGACCCGTCAGTGGGGTGGTGACCCGTCAGTGGGGTGGTGACCCGTCAGTGAGATGGTGACCCGTCAGTGGGGTGGTGACGTGTCCGTGAGATGGTGACCCGTCAGTGGGATGGTGACGTGTCCGTGGGGTAGTGACCCGTCAGTGGGGTGGTGACCCGTCAGTGGGATGGTGACGTGTCCGTGAGATGGTGACCCGTCAGTGGGATGGTGACCCGTCAGTGAGATGGTGACCCGACAGTGGGGTGGTGACGTGTCCGTGGGGTGGTGACCCGTCAGTGGGGTGGTGACCCGTCAGTGGGGTGGTGACCCGTCAGTGGGGTGGTGACCCGTCAGTGGGCTGGTGACCCGTCAGTGGGATGGTGACCCGTCAGTGAGATGGTGACCCGTCAGTGGGGTGGTGACCCGTCAGTGAGATGGTGACCCGTCAGTGGGGTGGTGACGTGTCCGTGAGATGGTGACCCGTCAGTGGTGTGGTGACCCGTCAGTGGGATGGTGACCCGTCAGTGGGGTGGTGACCCGTCAGTGGGGTGGTGACGTGTCCGTGAGATGGTGACCCGTCAGTGGGATGGTGACCCGTCAGTGGGGCGGTGACCCGTCAGTGGGGTGGTGACCCGTCAGTGGGATGGTGACCCGTCAGTGGGATGGTGACCCGTCAGTGAGATGGTGACCCGTCAGTGGGGTGGTGACCCGTCAGTGAGATGGTGATCCGTCAGTGGGGTGGTGACGTGTCCGTGAGATGGTGACCCGTCAGTGGGATGGTGACCCTTCAGTGAGATGGTGACCCGTCAGTGGGGTGGTGACCCGTCAGTGGGATGGTGACGTGTCAGTGGGGTGGTGACCCGTCAGTGGGGTGGTGACCCGTCAGTGGGGTGGTGACCTGTCAGTGGGATGGTGACCCGTCAGTGGGGTGGTGACGTGTCCGTGGGGTGGTGACCCGTCAGTGGGGTGGTGACGTGTCCGTGAGATGGTGACCCGTCAGTGGGGTGGTGACCCGTCAGTGGGATGGTGACGTGTCCTTGAGATGGTGACCCGTCAGTGGGGTGGTGACCCGTCAGTGGGATGGTGACCCGTCAGTGGGGTGGTGACCCGTCAGTGAGATGGTGACCCGTCAGTGGGGTGGTGACGTGTCCGTGGGGTGGTGACCCGTCAGTGAGGTGGTGACCCGTCAGTGAGGTGGTGACCCGTCAGTGGGGTGGTGACCCGTCAGTGGGGTGGTGACCCGTCAGTGGGATGGTGACCCGTCAGTGGGGTGGTGAACCGTCAGTGAGATGGTGACCCGTCAGTGGGGTGGTGACGTGTCCGTGAGATGGTGACCCCTCAGTGGGGTGGTGACCCGTCAGTGGGATGGTGACCCGTCAGTGGGGTGGTGACGTGTTAGTGGGGACTGGAGGACAGCCTTGGCGTAGTTTGTGGACTCGGATTGGTCAAATGCTGAAAGGTGTTTTTGTTCAGGGATCAGAGACACGTGATAACATGTAGCGACGTTGGCCATGTGAGACCATGCTAGTGGATGCAGATATGTTAATACTCTACATAGCGGTACTCTAACCGGCCTCGTCAGCTCAGTGGCGGATCCAGGGGGGGGGGGGTCACGGGGGTCATGACCCCCCCCCCCTTGGGCCGTGGGGCACTACCACGCCGTGGAGCACCACCACACCGTGGGTGCCGGACGAAAAGTCGAATGGCAAAAAGTAAACGGATGTTAAGTAGTGGGACATTTAGTCAATAGAAAAAGTAAAAAGTCCTGAAAGTCGGCGGGTAAAAAGTCGACGTGGAAAAAAGTCAACGGTGAAAAAGTCAAACGGATAAAAAGTCAATTGACGAAAAGTCAACAGGGTAAAAAGTCAACTGTCAAAAAGCCGATATGGAAAAAAGTCGACGGACCAAAAGTCAAACGGATAAAAAGTAAAATGACAAAAAGTCAACATGGTAAAAAGTAAACAGTCAAAAGTCAACATGGAAAAAGTCGACGGACCAAAAGTCAAACGAATAAAAGGTCAAGTGACAAAAAGTCAACAGGGTAAAAAGTCAACAGACGAAAAGGCAAAAGGGTAAAAAGTCAAAAGATAAAAAGTAAACGGACGGAAAGTCAAGGGGTAAAAAGTCGACGTCGCTAAAAGTCAAAAGACGAAAAGTCGAAATGGCAAAAAGTCGAAGGATAAAAAGTCGAAATGGTAAAAAGTCAACGTCGCTAAAAGTCAAAAGATGAAAAGAAGAAATGGTAAAAAGTCAACGTCGCTAAAAGTCGAAAGATGACAAGTAAAAAACGCAAAAAGTCGCGATGGAAAACAAAATACGTTAAAAGTAAAATAGCAAAAACTCGACGCCGATAAAAGTCAAAAGATGAAGAGTAAAAAGGTAAAAAGTTGAAATGGCAAAAAGTCAATGACGATAATCAGTTCATTTGGCCCATTGAATTTTCGTCTCTTGACTTCCCGTTCATTCAATTATTTTCTTTGGACTATCCGACTATTAACGCGGAGGTCGCGTTTTATACCTCAACAACGTATGTACAATGTACATATATACCTATTACCTACCTACAGTTTAAAATAATTGAGATTAGTCGACTTATGCTTTGGTTAGTTGATTGTGGTGTGACCCATTCAATAACCTGTTCAAACATTGATACAAAATAAGTACTTCATGTCTTATGTATTAATGAAGATGTTATATATGGTTCAAATTATAACTGAAGATCAGACTCAGCAGTGCCGCATCCAACGCTACCTATCCCTAAGCAAGTTGTCAACGTTTCTTTGTTGGTTGAACTCTTCAAAGCTCCCTTCCTTAGGCAATACTTCAACAATACATTGACATATTGATCGTATGTCAAAGTGTCAATACATTGACACTTCGATCGAATACGATCAAAGTATGTAAGTTCTCGTTGATAAACGATAACGTTACCGAGGGCCTGAAAATTCAAATTGTCTTGCTTATCTCCTGTTCAATAGTTAAGCGCAAAATAAAATATGGAAATTGGCATACCCTTAACCATGGCTTCAATTCCACTTTTGCGTGAGACAAACTTCAGTCAAGATGTGTATTGATGCAGTCCCTGAGTCATGTATCAATGCAAACATGTATCATGAACACCTATGCCATCAGAAGGTATTTTGCCGACCATGGCAAAAGAACAACTCCCAAACCCAAGAAAACAAATAATTACTCTGGATTAGATGCATCAAACTATTCACAATACCCAAATGAAATTCAACCCACCAAAACATTGCCTTTTTACTCGTTGACTTTTAGCTATGCGACTTTTTACGATTTGACTTTTGGTGTGTTGACTTTTTGCCATGTTGACTTTTTTCCTTTTCCACTTTTTACCTTTCGACTTTTTATCTTTCGACTTTTTATCTTTCGACTTTTTATCTTTCGACTTTTTATCTTTCGACATTTTATCTTTCTTCTTTTTATCTTTCGACTTTTATCTATACGACTTTTCACTATTCGACTTTTAGCGTGTTGACTTTTTGCCCTGTTGACTTTTTACCTTTTCGACTTTTTATCTTTCGACTTTTATCCATACGACTTTATACTATTCGACTTTTAGCGTGTTGACTTTTACCATGTTTACTTTTTACCTTTTCGACTTTTTATCTTTCGACTTTTATCTATACGACTTTTTACTATTCGACTTTTAGCGTGTTGACTTTTTGCCATGTTGACTTTTTACCTTTTCAACTTTTTATCTTTCAACTTTTAGCGATGTCGACTTTTTACCCCTTGACTTCCGTCCCTTGACTTTCCGTCCGTTTACTTTTCCCTTTTGACTTTTTACCCTGGAATCCCACACCGTTGGGGCACCGCCGCACCGGGTCACCACCAAAATAAAGCAAAAAATATGCGCCGGACGCGGCGCAAATAATTCAGTGTTCTTTGAACCAAGGGCACCACCGCGCCGATCTACCAGGGGCATCACCGCGCCGGTGTACCAGGGGCACCAGACTCAGACTCAGACTCAGACTCAGACGTATATTAAATTGATCCACAACAAGCGTGTGGCTGTTACTACCTCACGTCGGAAGATAAAAGAAGGTCAAATAATCAGGCGGATGCGCAACACAGTCACTCACACATTCATACAGGTCAAGATGGAGCACATCACATACATCACACACGGGCCCGGGAAACGGCTAATAGAGTCAGTCGGGCGCGGCAGACTGAGCCGACAGATGTCGCCTTAGGCGACGAGCAAACGGCGGCACGGGAAGCTCCAGCAGGTTTGGGGGCAACGAGTTGTACAGTGCCGGACCGCGACAGCTGAAGCGCCTCTTCCCCATCTCAGTGCGCGACCGGGTCGCAGTCCTGGCGAGTGGTCCTGCCCGACACTTCCCGCACCTCGCGCATCTCAGCCACAGTGGCGAGACCCGCGGCCAGCTCCTCAGGCTCGCCGAGACGGCGTACTTTGTGTGTCAAACACAAAGTGCAGTACAATACCAGGTTCTCCGCGCCGAGCCAACCCAGCTTCTCATAAGGTCAAATGAGCAAATGACACCAACGCGCTGGTGTACCAAGGGCACCACCGCGCCGGGCAAAGTACTTATATAATGAGTAGGTTCAAGTTTGGCGATTGCCATGGCTACGGCACGCCTGGTTCAAACTAGAATAAACTAACTATGTTACCATATGCTCTATTTCTGGTATGCTTTTTGGAATAGTTCTCATTTTCTTCTATAATTTCAACTATATAGTAGGATATGATAATCACATCGAAAAATGTCTGAATAGAAAACGAAATATATTTAATACAATTTTGTGTGTATTTGAATGTAAATAATATTTAAAGTTCATTGGTATATCAATTTTATTGGAAAAATGCCTATAAACACCATGTTAACGATATATCACAATTAGTCAGCTGCAACAGAGTTTGCATTCAGGCCGGAAATTTCGAAGCACCAGGCCGCCGCCGGGCCGGCCAGCCAGCGGCGGCGGTCGGCCGGTCCCACGGCGGTACAGTCTCTGGCAAGGCGTCGCAGCGGTTCTCACCAACTTGCGGCCGGCGCGGCGGCGGCGGTGTACAGCCCCTGACAGCGGACCCCCGCTCCGGCGTGCCGTGTGGGCAGAAAATCCTTCCACTCGACCGATAATTTTGGACGATTGAAGTGTCTCAGGTAAAATCGGAGGCCATTCCAGGAATCTGGAAGAAACGAGCTTCCCATTGAGCATAAATACTTATATCCATCTCTCTTAGATAACAAATTATAGGGGGGTAACTACCAAGCCTCTTTGCATTGCTTTAACACTGTGGAGCGGGGTTCGACTGCCATGGTGATGACACGGCTACCAAACTACCGCGCCGGGGTCAGTCCAGGGCCGTACAATAGTACACGGCGGTCAGTCGACCCTGGCGGGCGACTGACCGCCAGGGTCAGTCCAGGGGTGGTAAAAGTGCTTTGAGTGGCCCCGACCAAAAGTGGCACATATAAAAATGACCCCAGCACAGCTGGGGTCATTTTTTTACGGGGGGGAGGGGGAGTTAGACACCCACTCAGGTTTTTCGCGGATAGCGGAAAAACGACGAAGTGCAGCACTGCCATTTTTGGCACAGCTGTTTGTGCATCAATTGTCCACATTATGTATACAAAATCTTCGGGTCATCTTAGGTCAGGTCACCAGACCAGGTCAGGGCCTATTTTAAGGGAAAATCACTGGGGAGGGGGAAGGTATCCCCATTTTTTTGTGGCACCTTTTTGTGGCAAAAGGTACCCCATTTTTTTCCTCCGCGGATTTGGGCCAGTCACTCGATTTTGGTATTCGAGCTTAAGAAATTCACTTTTCGAATTCGCAAAAATTTATTTTGACCTGAGCTAAAATCTGAGGACACCCTGTCGATGGAATTTTTCAAGAGCTTCTTCATTTACTTTTGAAATGAATGAAAATGAAAAAGAGCTTTTCCATTTCTTTTCCGTTTGTTCCTAGCTATCATAGTTGATGTGATATCTGGGGATTTCTGGAGCGAAGTCCTAAAACTGTAAAATCTGACCTTTGATCACCTCTGGTGACCTCAATATTGACCTGACCTAAAACAATACCGATATACTTTCCATAGAGCTTGTCTCGACCTATCTAACACCGTTTTTTGCTTGTTACGTTGCGTGGTTTTCGAGATCATAGGGGGGGGCGTTTCGACGCCCCCCTCGAACTCGGCTCCTATGGGACGTACACCAAGCCCGAAAACATCGTTCGAAAGCTTGTCCAAAAGCATTTTGAAACTACTTCGGCATTTTCTTAACAGGTCAATATTGAGGTCACCAGAGGTCATCAAAGTTCAAATTTTCCATTTTTAGGACTTCACTCCAGAAACCTCCAGATATCATCGTACCTTTGACAGCGTTTTCCGCAATCCATTATTTTGCAACAAAAACCGAAGAACATGACATCACTCTGACGTCATTCTCGGTTGACCTATCATAACCTCATATTTTTCCTTTTGCCAACATGTGTAGAATTGAGGTGAGAGAAGGTTGGTGATGATACCAGTGTTCGTTTCGGAGTTATTGCAAAATAACGGGAGGGGGGATAGCCCCCCCCCCCCAGTAAGTCGCGGGTTAAACCTAAGCTGCTGGAGCTTGTCGACCAGCTGCACCGTGGCAAGAAGTATGACCTGATGTGCGTCACAGAGACTTGGCTGAAGACGTCCACACCGAACCGACTGCTGGTGCTGCCTGGGTACCAGCTTCACCGAGCAGACCGCCCCGACAACAGAGGATACGGCGGGGTGGCGCTGGCGGCCCGGAACGGCATCAGCGCGTCTCCCATCAAGATGCCCACGGCTGCCCATCCGGGCAGCAAGCTGGAGTCGCTCTGGACCTTAGTTAACACGCGCCCTGGAGGGCCTCTGATAATTACACGCCCTGGAGGGGGGGGGCGGATTTCGCCCCCCCCTATGATCTCGAAAACCACGCAACGTAGCGACAAGCGGGAAACGCCGTTAGATAGCTCGAGACAAGCTCTTTCGAAAGTATTTCGTTAATTTTTTTTCTTCAGGTCAATATTGAGGTCACCAGAGGTCATCAAGGGTCAGATTTGCAAGTTTTCAAGACTTCGGTTCGAACACCCTCAAATATCTCGGGAACTATGATAGTTAGCAGCAAACGGAAAATAGCAATCGAAAGTCATTGAAAAATTCAATCGAAGTAGGTGTCCTCAGATTTGAGCTCAGGTCAATAGTTTAGGCTCCAGAGGTCATCGAATGTCAAAAAGGTGATTTTGTTTTCAAAACTGTTTTCCCCTAATAACCTTTCACCTAATAAAGATAAAGCAATAATGTTTACGCCATCGCGTGTGTCTTGTCAAGGCGCTTTGAATCATATTCATGGTGACCTGGTTAGGTTAACTGAGAAATTTGACCTCAGGTCAAGGTCAAGTGGTGACCCAAGTTGGTCATGTTGCATATTGGGAGGCGTGTCTCGACGAGACAAACATATTGGTACCGTTTTCTCTTCTCTATCTTCATTATGTCGATAGTTATTGATAAAACCGTGTTGGCGGTCACAAAATTGACCTGACCTTAGGTCACCGATATTAGAAATCCGAGATAAACAAATTGTTGTTATCTATGACCTTATGAAGTCCTGCAAGATTTAAACCGACCGGCGTAAAACTGTGGCTTTGGTACTACTTCAAACGTTTTGGAGTTGAGGTCATCACGTGACCTGGTCTGGTGACCTGACCTGAGATGACCTGAGGCCAAGAATTTTACATAATGCGGGAAGTTCATTTCTAAACAGGTATACAAAAAACTGGAGGGGTGGGCGGATTTCGCCCCCCCCCCTCCAGGGCGCGTGTTAAGCCGGACCGGAAACGTCAGTTTGTGCTGTGCACTGAGTATCGCCGGCCAAGAAGAGCCATCGCCGATTTGAGCGCTGACTGCGGATCTAGAGGCACAATTTCAGCACGTTACTGTGCATTGTCCTAGATCAAAAGCGTTTATTTTCGGTTATTTAAATTGTTGCTGGCTGAAACCCGACTCAGACCCCGCTAAACGTGCTTTGTGTAATTTTATCTCCGACCATTCGCGGGCACAATGTGTGACGTCATCTACTTACTCCTCCGCTCATCACTCAATGTTTTCATCACTAACTGTCGCGACGTTGTTAAATCCTGTCTCACTAAGGTTTGCCATTTTAGCACCCACAAGTTTGTTCTCGCATCTGTTGACATGCCTCGTTTTAAGCCTCCGTGCACCCGAGTGCGCACGCGCTGCCTCCGTCGTATTGATCCCGATCTTTTACATATCTATCTCGCGCGGGCCGATTGGAAGGCCGTTTTTAGTGCCCCCACGAGCACGCGAAAGTGGGATAGTTTTGTTGCCATCTTCTTACCTGTGATGGACGCTCATGCTCCCGTCAGGACTGTTCGAATCCGGAACCCTAGCGCCCGTACAGTGTCAGACGCCACTAGAGTTTTGATGTGTCGCCGTCGTGGGGCGCTGGCGGAGTTCGGACACGGGCCCACCGAGTACCGTGGCGCGAATCGGGCAGTACGTTCCGCCATTAGGCGCGACAGTCGTGACGATGTCGAGCGGCGCATCCGCGAAAACGGGCGAAAGTCAATGTGGCAACTTATAAGACCTTTTGTTGCCGGCAAGCGATCCTCTCGTGAGAAGCCTGGCGTTTCAGTCGACAAACTGAACCAGTATTTTGTCAGCGTAGACCGCGCGTGGCTGGCGAACTCGCCGGCTTGGGTGATGTGTCGGAGGTGGCGTGTCGCTTGCCGCGTGTCGGTGCCTGCACACTCGAGCTGATGCCGCTGTCACTGGCTGAGCTGCGGACCATCGTCTTCGAGATGAATGACTCGTCGGCCTGCGGTGACGACGGCATCAGCATCTGTATGTTTCGCATGTGTCTTGACTCGATCGGAGAGGTGTCATTGCATTTGGTCAATTCCTGCATTACCCAATCCGACGCCCCTCAATCCTGGAAACACTCCCTGGTACACCCTATCCTTAAATCCGGTGATCCCACTGACCCATCCAACTTCCGTCCTATCTCCATCGTTCCAGTCATTGCCAAAATTGTAGAGAACTGTCCACCAGCAGCTTCACACTTAACTGTCCAAAAAACACCTCCTTTCTCCTAACCAGCACAGTTTTCGCCCCCGTCACTCCACGGAAACCGCGCTGACTTCCATATCCGACCATATTCTATCCGCCTTCGACCATGGAGAAGTCTCCCTTCTCTTCCTGCTGGACTTGAACAAATGTTTCGATGTGATCGACCACTCAAAGCTCCTTACTAGAATACAGGCTCACGGAATCGACACATCTTGGTTCTCGGCATACCTGAGAAACCACACCCAGAGTGTCAGCCTCACTGACAATCTGGGTGGTGTCAAAAAATCCCACCCGCTGCCCAACAACATCGGTATTTTCCAAGGCTGAGCTTTAGGGCCTCTTCTCTACTGCGTGTTCGCTAACGACATCAGTCAGTTTGTCGAAGACGCAGTAGTAGTCCAATACGCCGACAACACACAAATTATGGTCAGCGGCAAAAAAGTCTGAAATTCAAACAGTCGTCGCACGCATGGAAAACGTTCTGGCTTCTCTTGACATTTGCTTCCGAGCAAACGGACTTACAACGTTCTGGCCTCTCTTGACACTTGGTTCCGAGCAAACGGACTTACAACGTTCTGGCTTCTCTTGACACTTGGTTCCGAGCAAACGGACTTATAACGTTCTGGCTTCTCTTGACATTTGGTTCCGAGCAAACGGACTTACAACGTTCTGGCTTCTCTTGACATTTGGTTCCGAGCAAACGGACTTACAACGTTCTGGCTTCTCTTGACACTTGGTTCCGAGCAAACGGACTTACAACGTTCTGGCTTCTCTTGACATTTGGTTCCGAGCAAACGGACTTACAACGTTCTGGCTTCTCTTGACACTTGGTTCCGAGCAAACGGACTTACAACGTTCTGGCTTCTCTTGACACTTGATTCCGAGCAAACGGACTTTCAACGTTTTGGCTTCTCTTGACATTTGGTTCCGAGCAAACGGACTTACAACGTTCTGGCTTCTCTTGACACTTGGTTCCGAGCAAACGGACTTACAACGTTCTGGCTTCTCTTGCCACTTGGTTCCGAGCAAACGGACTTACAACGTTCTGGCTTCTCTTGACACTTGGTTCCGAGCAAACGGACTTACAACGTTCTGGCTTCTCTTGACACTTGGTTCCGAGCAAACGGACTTACAACGTTCTCGCTTCTCTTGACACTTGGTTCCGAGCAAACGGACTTACAACGTTCTGGCTTCTCTTGACACTTGGTTCCGAGCAAACGGACTTAAAGTTAACGCCGCTAATAACCCCTGGCTGTACCAACTGTGCTCTTTAAATTGTGTAGAAGCTCTGCCACTGTGCCAACTGTGCTCTTTAAATTGTGTAAAAAAAATAAACCCCGGACTGACCCAACTGTGCTCTTTCTCATAAACGTTTGGTAGTCAAATGCTGTAGTATAGTTGTAAGATTGTGTACTGAAGTTGTAAAATTGTGTTTCATAAAACAAAAACCACTACTTACTACGCTCAGGACTTTACAATTTTACAACTCTACAATTTTCCTACATAAACGTTACGGTTGCTTTACACACCTTGCATGAGCCTTCACAGGTACTTACACTTCAGAGTTCAGTTTTCTCATTATTATTTTCGTATTGTTATAACAGTATTGGCTGGATTATCAGCACTTCACCGAATTACTCGGATCACGATAAGTGTCTCCATGAAATGAAGTAGCACATATATGAAGCTTGAAAATTTGTTTAGTTGGCGGTGTAGGCATGTCACCCCACAGGGTGCTGTTGTACCGTTAGTCTGCTCATGCCGACACATCCACCACCCGTCCCAGCACCGGTTTCACTGGCATCGGTCTGTTCCGAAACACGCTCCACATTCGACCCGTTCGTGTTGTCCGTTGTCCGCAAGTCCGATACCGCCAAGGTACATGTCACTGCAAAAGTAATGGCAGGTACTAGTGGCTAGTCAGCAAATCGCGCATATCTCCTACACCGTTTGGCGGAAACGTTTGACATTTTATGTGCTGGTCGCTGCTTGTATCTGCTTAAATATAAATCGCACTTTTGTATTTTCAAATCGTCCATTTTCTGCAATTTGCGAACAATCTTCAGAGCCATCTATCGTCTAAGTTCGTAACTGAATTCCTACATACGCCTATGATGCCCTAGCTAGCCATGACCGCACGCGACCAATCAGCGCTCTCGAAGCAGCTGCGCGACTGGGATTGGTGGAGGTCGGCTGAATGAATGGGGCTCCTGCATAAAGGCTAGCTAGCGTCAGGGAATGGTCCCGTGGTTTGAACCGTGCGGGCCGGGTCAGCTGGGTCAATGCCCTCTGGGCATGACGCTCGCAAAGCCGAGAAGCCGCGAGTTCGGGGCCGGGCCGAGCCGGGCTGGGCAGGTCGGATCCGTAGCGGCGTAGCGTATGTCTATCTCAGGTGAACGCAATTATCGTCATCGTATGCGCTATTTTAGCGTGCTTTGCTGACTGACAAAAACGGATAGAATAGAATGTCATGATGAACGGGCAATTCCTTTAATCATTCATGTAGTAAGTGGATAGATTCGTAAAGAGACATACACGAAAGCACAAATCATAGCAGTAATAACAGGGGGGGGGGGGCACCGAAGCTCTTGAAGATGTTTGAAAGAACTGTGGAAGCTACTCTAATATTGGACTATAAACACAGTACTAGGTGAGACAATTTTATCTGTATAAGCATTAACCCTATTCCCTGCGGAGGGGGGGGGGGGGGGCAGATTCTGCCACTCCCGGTAGTTTTTCACTTGTCGCTTCTAAACCGTTAGGTTAGGTTAGGTTAGGTTAGGTTAGGTTAGGTTAGGTTAGGTTAGGTCGTCCTGATACTTTGTGACTTTTCCCAAAATTTAATGGCGCGTGTTGTGTCAAAATGTTGAAAAAATAGGTCCAGCAGAGGCGGTTATAGGCGTCTGTTTTGGGGAGGGTGTTACGAATGCGGTTTTGCGGCGCATACTTCCTTCGTGGTTCACAGTGCAATAAATGCGTCAGAAACAATTCCAATGCAATATGTATCATAGATACTGGGATTGTACATATTTTTTGGGCAGAGGTGCACTCAGGATAAAAATATGGGAGGCGATACCCACCCTCAAATTCGGTCCAACTTCAAATTAGTAAGATGATAAAAGCGTTACGCGCATGGTGCCCCCATGTTTTTTTTCTCTCCTGGATCCGCCTATGCGAAATATATCAAATTTAACAAATTAGAGCATGTAATGCCCAAATGTGACGTTCATGACGTCCAAAACAATCACGAACAGCACATATTTTTTTACAGAAAATCCCCCCCATTTTACATTCCCTGAATACGCCTATAATTTTTATTTTGTTGTTCTGTCTTTTGATATATTAAAGACCAGTAAATTTGAAGATCAAAAACGTTTGGGGCATAAACAATCGGTCGAGCCACATGGCCGCAATGACCTTTAGAAAAACACCCCAAATGTTCGGATGTTTTGCCCTCTGGCCCCCCATTTTGGAAAAAAAGCAAAAATTTTGGGGTCCAAAAAGAGAGATCTTGTCAGGACACGTCAAATGGCGCTTTCCCCATCGAAATCGATCGAGCGGTTCTCGATATCTCTGGGGGGGCAGAATCTGCCCCCCCCCCCCGCAGGTTAACGTAATTCTGGCCGCCCGCAGGGAATAGGGTTAAAAGGACACATTCCGATAAAAGTAACGTGGAAATATTTTTAGACGTCTCCGTAAGGCTTTGTATTTTGGGGGTAGCCCCGACCAGCGGGTAGCCCCAGACTCCTTAAAATAGAATTACAATTTCTTAAAATTTATTTTTGCCTCGCCTCAAACGTTTTCGATCCGTTTTTGTAATACCTTTGCACCTGTGGCGGAGAGCCAATCAATTCGGCTTTCAGCTTAAACTGCAAATCAATTCTGTTTTGAATATCCTCACATGTGTAGGTATCAAAAGTTATGGGTGTTTGAGAACATGTTAATGTTCATAATAAATGCACACAATTTCCTGAAACTCGGTGAGACACGCCAACACATCAAGCTATTAACATGAGTAGCTCATTGTGCACGAACACGGTTTACCTTTGCCACTCTTTTAAAAAGTGATTGAACACCAGGTTCTTGCAGCATGACAAAACCACCAACGAGGTAATACCGACCACAATAACAACGGCTTAGCTAGCCAAATCGATGTAATTTAAATCATCGAACACATTTGTAACCCGAAACAATAAGCGACAATCATAGACACGACGATAACCCGCGCACTGCAGGGGGGTTGATTTCCGCTCCCCTTAGGTTTTTCAAAGATAGCGAAAAAATGGCGGCACGCAGCGCTGCTGGGTTTTGGCACACCTGTTAGGACATCAATTGCGCACACTTTGAAAAACAAAATATCCTCGGGTCATCTCAGGTTAGGTCACCAGACCAGGTCAAGTGACCCCACCTCCAAAAATGTTTGCAGTTGTGCCAAAGCCAGAGTTTTTCACTGATCAGTTTGCAACTTACAGGATGTCATGAGGGCATAAATACTTACAATTCTCTTATCTCGGAATTTTGATATCGATGACCTCAGGTCAGGTCAATTTCGTAACCTCCCCATAATAAGTCAATGGGGAAATATACAAATGCTTCCTATTTCAAGGATATGTATGATATTAGTCCAATTACTTCTTGATCATGGTATTATAGGATATTCTTGATGAGCCAAGTGTAAGCTTTGTTCAGTGACCCCTATTGAGTCATTTGAGGTCATGCGAGGTCACCATCATTTTTTTGTCAATAACTCCCGACATAATGAAGATAGAGAAGTAAAACAGACATCAATGTGTTTATTTCGTCCAGACACGTCTTCCCATATGCAACATGTCTTACTTGGGTCACCACTTGACCTTGACCTGAGGTCATTTTTTTGTAAAGTTAACTTAACAAGATCACCATGTATAATTCGAAGCGCCTTGACAAGATAAACGCAATGGCGTAAGCAGTTTTTCGTTATTTTTAAAAAATAAAAAGTGAATAGCGAAAAACGATTTAGCAAAAAAACGGATTTTTTTCCTTTTTTGACCTCTGGAGCTTCAAATGTTAACCTGATATCAAATCTAAGGGCATTTTATCGATTAGAAATTTCACTGGCTGGCTTTGCTTTTTTCCGTTTGTTTCTAACTATCATAGTTTCTGAGATATATGGGAATTTTTTTGGAGCGATGTCCTAAGACTGGAAAAAATGGAAAATTTGGCCTTTGATGACCTCTGGTGACCTCAATTTTGACCTGACTTAAAACAGTACTTGAATACTTTCGATATAACATGTATCAAGCTATCAAATGCCGTTTCCTGCTTCTCGCTACGTAGCGTAGTTTTCGAGATCTCAGGGGGGGGGGGGGCGGAAATCAACCCCCTGCAGTTCGTGTTCGGCGCGAACTCCCTGCAGTGCGCGGGATAAGTGCGACCAGTGCGCGGAACAGTGCCTTGCGATAATTGCCGAGGGTGCTCACCTTTCTCTGTTAAATGCCAATTTCCACAAACCTTAAATAGTATTTTTGTCAACATTACCAGCCCCATTATAATATTCTTGTTCGATGTTAGATGTTTTGTTTCCTCATATACGGTTTAGTTTACATAGTATTTCTGATATGATAAACAAATTTGAAGAGGCTCTAACTTGATATATTATATTTCCATCGAAAATGTTCGTTGTGGGCCCAACTAGCTGGCCGGTATTATCCGATTTCCAAATTTTGAAATCATGGTAGAACCGTCTTCAGCTCACCATCCTGGACATTTTGTATCGTCGATCCACATATCGTAATACTGCCTTTCACAAACGGGACATTGATGATGTCATTCTATAGGTGGAACAATCAGCTAGGTGAATGGAATGGAATTGAATGCATGGAGAAGTTAGTTATTTAATTAAATTAATAGAATTAATTATTAATTATCATTAATTAGTAAATGTATTACTTATATTTCATGTATTCTGTACGTTTCAGCACAGAGAGCTGAGGCAGTATTTTGTGTCATACTGTCTCAGCCCTCAGTGTTATATAATTAATTACTTAGATTGTCTCTTACTTAAAGAGAATATTACCTTTTTTATGCACTATTTTACGTTGATATTTTTTGAAAAAGTGGGTATTTTATTGATATGTGTTATATACAGCCAGAGACTACAAAACTCAGAATATTGAAAATAAATGTGCGACTATGACATTTTTTTTTTAAAATGAGGGTTGCAACCACTGACTAGACCGTCGTTGGGTGTTTGAGTTAACTGCTAATTTATATTCCATTTTATTAAATGTGCGTTAATTGTGAAGGAATAATAATAACAGGCAGATTGCAGGAAGTATTGTATACACTATTTTGTCAAAAAGCAATACTAGATTTAGGTGGGAAGCGAAATTCGTTACCAAACACTTGAGAGTACCGGTCGTTAAAAGTGTGGAACGCTTGTCAACTTTAACATGAAATATCTGTCGGTATAAGCTTATATATAATGCAATATGTGATCAATTTACAATATATTTTGGTCTCGTCTGTCATTTCAAGTAATAACTCCATTGTTGTGGGAAAATGTAAATATTTCTCTAAGCTTTCTGGCTACCTCATAATCTTCCCCTCTCCCCTCTCCCCTCTCCCCTCTCCCCTCTCCCCTCTCCCCTCTCCCCTCTCCCCTCTCCCCTCTCCCCTCTCCCCTCTCCCCTCTCCCCTCTCCCCTCTCCCCTCTCCCCTCTCCCCTCTCCCCTCTCCCCTCTCCCCTCTCCCCTCTCCCCTCTCCCCTCTCCCCTCTCCCCTCTCCCCTCTCGCCTCTCGCCTCTCGCCTCTCGCCTCTCGCCTCTCGCCTCTCGCCTCTCGCCTCTCGCCTCTCGCCTCTCGCCTCTCGCCTCTCGCCTCTCGCCTCTCGCCTCTCGCCTCTCGCCTCTCGCCTCTCGCCTCTCGCCTCTCGCCTCTCGCCTCTCGCCTCTCGCCTCTCGCCTCTCGCCTCTCGCCTCTCGCCTCTCGCCTCTCGCCTCTCGCCTCTCGCCTCTCGCCTCTCGCCTCTCGCCTCTCGCCTCTCGCCTCTCGCCTCTCGCCTCTCGCCTCTCGCCTCTCGCCTCTCGCCTCTCGCCTCTCGCCTCTCGCCTCTCGCCTCTCGCCTCTCGCCTCTCGCCTCTCGCCTCTCCCCTCTCCCCTCTCCCCTCTCCCCTCTCCCCTCTCCCCTCTCCCCTCTCCCCTCTCCCCTCTCCCCTCTCCCCTCTCCCCTCTCCCCTCTCCCCTCTCCCCACTCCCCACTCCCCACTCCCCACTCCCCACTCCCCACTCCCCACTCCCCACTCCCCACTCCCCACTCCCCACTCCCCACTCCCCACTCCCCACTCCCCACTCCCCACTCCCCACTCCCCACACCCACTCCCCACTCCCCATTCCCTCTATCCCTCTATCCCTCTCTTACATACCGCTTACCGCTTGTACCGCTTATTTTTCAGGGATATCTATTGTTATGAAACGATGCTAGGTTTTACCCATCTACAGTAGTACCTACCATTACTTTTGCAGTGACCTGTACCAACACAACGCACTCATCGTCGACACTGCTGCATTGGTTTTCACTCGACGCTGGATTTCGGCAAGAGACGGACGCATAGGCGTCGGAGGCGGGGGGGGGACGAACATTTTCAGATTTTAACATTACGCCTATGGGCGTCGCAAGGAAAGAATCTACTTCAAAATGCCTCTGCCTCCCCCCCCCCCCTCTACACTTTTAGAAGGTAGCGACGCCCTTGGACGGACGGCAGTTCACGAATTACAAAGGTTGGCTTGCACTCAGCCTGTTGTGATGTCTCCTCCAGGATGATGGCAGATGCCTCGGAAAAGGTTCTGGAAAAGAGAACGAGAGATCATGATATTGCATAATACATATACAAGCTTACAAGGTGTTATACAGATGGAACTGTTGTGTTTCGGTTCGTTTCGTCTAGGTCGCGGAAACAGTAAACACTCGTGCCAGATATATTGCTGTGCCGGACATAGGGACGCAACTGACGCTGAGGCGCCCGTGACCCCGCCCGACGTCCCTCGAGCCAGACAATGCCCTCTGGGTATGCGCCGGCAGAGGCGCGCTCAGGGACGGAGCTGGCGGTCGCGAGACAGGGGCGACTCCAGGCAATACATTACGGGGGTTAGGCTACAACATAACACCTCACCCAAGACGGTGGCTTAATTGCAGAAAGTAAATCGTCTTTTAACAAAGCACGCGCACAGCGAAGCAAATACGGCGACAACACTAATCGCAGTACGTGGTGGCGCCCCAAAGAACTGTCAGGCGCTGGGGCGGCCGCCGTGAGCGGCAGCTGCGGCGTGGCGCCGGCGGTGCCGCTGCTGCTGGCGCTGCTGCCGACGTCACTGCTGCTGGCGCCGCTGCTGACGTCATCGCTGCTGGCGCTCGGGGTGCGTCAGTTACCTGTCGGCCGAGGGTTTGGCGATCGGCGGTTGCGGCGGCCGGCGCTCCGGTGGCGATCAGGGGCCAGTACGGCCGCAGGAACCGCCGGTTCCGCCAGTATACCCGGCCACTCGCCGTCTTGACTAGGTAGGTACGGCGTTGGCCGATACCGACGATGATACCTGTCCGGTCCCAGCGACCGGTGGCGGTGTCCTGGAGATCTACACGGGCGCCGATCTGCAGTTTAGAGAGCCGGCGCGCTGACGCATCGTGGTAGCGCGCCACCTGCTCCCGAGTCGCGGCGGACTTGGCCTCGCACTCTGCTGTTGCGCGCTGCCACTCGGGCGCAAATGCCCGGTGGTGTGTTGGCACACCCGACCGAATCGGGCGCCCGAACAGAACCTGGGCTGGAGACCTGCCGTCGGCTCTCGGCGTGTTTCGGATCTCAAGAAGTCCCTCGCTCAGCTGCTCATCGTCCAGCCGGCCTCGAGAAGACGCGGTGAGAATCAGCTTCTTCACCGCTTTGACGGCGGCCTCCGCGTGGCCGTTGGACCGCGGATACCGCGGTGATGACACCTCGTGCCGTACCTCTTAGCGGCTCAGAAACCGGCGCAGGGTGCCCGACGTAAACTGCGGGCCACCGTCGGTTCTGATCACGACTGGGACGCCCGTCTGGAAAAACAGCATCCGCAGCTCTTTGGTGAGGTGCTCGACCGATGCAGTCCGAGGGCAGATGGTGATATACGGCCAGCCGGAGAGTCGGTCCGCGTACACGAGGTACGTCTGTCCGGCGACGTGGAAATAATCCGCCGAGACCGACTCGAACACGCGGCTCGGCCGATCATCCTCACGCCACAGCGGCTCGTTGGCGTGACTGGGCACCAACTGCCTGCAGCGCGGGCATGATGAGACCACGTTGGTGACGTCACGGTCGATGCCCGGCCAGTATACGCAGAGGCGAGCGCGGCGCGTCGTCCTCTCGATGCCCTGGTGCGACATGTGCAGGCGGGTGAGGACGCCTCGGCGGAGACTGACCGGGATCACCAGCCGAGGGCCGTATACGATGAGGCCGTCGTCCAGGGCCAGCATGCTGCGCACGCCCCAGTACGGACGGACGGCTGGTGGCACCTCGTGCCGGTGCCACCAGCAGTTTTTCGCGCATCCACTGCAGCCGGAGGTTTTCGATCTCACTCAGCTGCTTCTGGTTCAGGATCGGTACCAGCGGACAGAGATCGACGACCAGGGTGAAGGACGGCAGTCCGGCGAGGTAGTTACGGCACTTCCGGCATGCCCACAGGCAGGCTGCCAGCTCGATTTCCACGACCGCGTACCGCGACTCAGTGTCGGTGAGAAATCGCGAGCCACACTGCACCAGCCGCCAGGTGTCGCCGTGTCGCTGGAGCAGTGCGAAGCCGAGGCTTCGCGTT
Source organism: Chirona hameri (assembly GCA_036785665.1). Lineage (NCBI taxonomy): Eukaryota > Metazoa > Arthropoda > Thecostraca > Balanomorpha > Balanidae > Chirona > Chirona hameri. The sequence goes on from JAXIVJ010007038.1 coordinate 44,347, forward strand.
CGGGCGGCGTCCGTCTGCAGCATCGTCGGCAGACTCGGGTCGAAGAACGCCATGACCGGCGGAGCAGCCAGTACCGCCTTGACCCGCAGGAAGGCCGCCTCGTGCTGCGCTGTCCAGCACCGTCCAGCATGTGACGCACCTTCAGTAGGTCTCTGAGCGGCTGAGCGGCGTGGGCGAGCTCAGACGACAGACCGCCGAGCTGGTTGGTCAGTCCCATGAACGACCGCAGGTCAGTGATGTTCTCAGGTCTCGGGAAGTCTGCGATGGCTTTCAGCTTCTCCCCGTGAGAAGTGTAGCCGTCAGACGTGATGCGGTAGCCACAGTAGTTGACTTCGTGCCTGGCGAAGACGAACTTCTTCGGGTTTAGCGTGATGCCGCGCTCGTCACACCGTTGTACAACGGTGATGACGTGCGCCAGATGCTCCCGGTAGGTGGCATCGTACGCCAAAAAGTCGTATACGACTTTGACGGTGTTGGGGATGTCGCCGAGGGCCTGATCGCCGCGGCGATTGTACTCGTCACCGGCAGACACACATCCCTGTGGCGCCCTCAGGAACTGCATGCGTCCCCAGGGCGTGATGAAGCATGTCAGGTCTTGACAGTGCTCGGCGAGTGGGACCTGAAAGTACCCCATGGCGGCGTCCAGCGTAGTCATCCAGCGACTGCCGGCATGGATGTCCGCCACGGCGTCGTGTGGTGGTCGCAATGGGTAGGTGGGCCGCTTCACGAAGCGATTCAGGCGAGTCAGGTCGACGCACAGTCGAACTCCAGACGGCCGCTTAGCGACGGCGACCATCGGATGACACCACTCTGTGTAGTAGTCGACCGGTGCGATGACGCCTCGAGCCTGAAGTTCATCGAGCTGGGCCTTGATGTCCGCCCTCCAGGCGAACGGGATCGGACGCGCGGCGGTGACGGCTGTTGGAGTCGCGTCCTCGCGCAGCTCAATCACCATCATCCCACCGTCCATCTCGCGCAGCGGGCCGTCAGTACTGAAGACGCGCGGGTACTGGGCCACGATCGCGGTTGCGTGAGCTGCTACGGTCTCTTCAGACGGGTCCGCGTCGCTGGACCATGTAGGCAGGCCTCCGGCTGGTGGCACGTCTCCGTGTCCGCCGGGCTGGGCCGGCTGCGCCGCTGTACTCCGGGCGCGGCCGCTACCCGTGAGTGGCGCTGCAGTCGCGGCTGTATCAACGGCTGCCGCTAGGGGCGCTGTAGTCGCTGGTATAGATGTCGCCACCGTCTGAACTTTCTCTGCCAGAGGCGTGGTGTGCTTGATCTGCGCTGGGAAGTCGGCTGGCAGTATCCCCAGGGCGACTGAGTCGAACCAGCTGATAAGCATGCCCGTCAGCTTTCTGATGATGTAGACGGTGTCGTCGACAGAGCGACCGCCCAGTTTCAGGGTTCCACAGAACGCTCCGAGGCAGTCGAGTGGGCGGCGTCCCACGGCGGTGAAGTTCGTCTGTAGGTCCTCCTTCAGCCGAGAAGTGTCGATGCGGATGGACTGAGCTACGTCACTGCCCATGACTGTCGCCTCAGCTCCGGAATCTGGCGTGCACTGCAGCGTGCTGTTTCCGGCCGGATGACACAGATGAACCTTGGTCGTAGGCGTTGGACGGGTGCAGACGCCACTGATGTACACGTCCGAGATGACGCGCTGGACGCTTCGTCCGTGCTGTGCTGACCGTCCTCTCTGCGCTGCAGATCCACGGTCAGGGTCCGGGGGCGGTGCAGCGGCAGAAGCTGGTCCCGTGAGGGCGGCCTGACGACACACCACCGCATAGTGTCCGACCTTGCCACATGTGTGGCACGTGGCGCCAGCGGCGCGGCACGTGGCGGCGTCAGAGTGCTTGTCGCGACCGCACCGCTGACACTGGCCTCCGGGCACGGGCGACTGGCCGGATGCGTCGCGCGATCGCGGGCCGCGCGATCTGCTGCGATCTCTCCGGTAGGCTGAAAGTCGCGCCACGGACTGGCCAGCGGGACCGCGGATGTCGGCACACGTGGCACGCGCGTTCTCAGACGCGCGGCAGATGTCGACAGCACGCTGAAGGGTGATGTCAGGCTCTTCTAGCATCCGCTTCACTGCTTCTTCGTCACGCGCGCCGCACACCGCCCGGTCGCGGAGCCGATTGTCCATGCACTGTTCGCAGAACGCGCAGAATGACGCGATCTCCTTCACGCCACACAAAAAGTCATCGAAACACTCTCCCGCCTCCTGCGCACACGAGTAAAAGTCACGACGGTCCACGAGCACGTTGCGCTGCTTCCGCATATGCTTCTCCATGGCAGACACGATATTTGCCAGGGATGCGTCGTCGGCTACGTCCAGAGCGTATCTGATCACACGGTGCCAGTCCTCGTCCAGGAGGCTGAGAAGCACGGCGCGCTGGCCTGCGACGTGAAGCGTGGAGGCTCCGGTAAGCATCATGTAGCCGTGCAGCTTCTCCTTCCATACGGCGAAGTCCCGCAGCGACGCCGAGGAGGTCAGGTACGGAGCTGGGGTCGTGGAGGCTGGCATCCTGACTGTGGAACGGGCGGCGGCTGCGGACCCTAGGTCCTCAGCGCCCGGACCCATCACGGCAGGAGGCTGACGGCTCATCAGCCGCTCCAGCATGCCAGCGAGGCGCTCCTCTCGCTGCGTTGAGAGTTCTGCCTGCTGAGCGAGGCGCTCTTCCCGCTGAGCGGAGAGTTCCGCCTGCTGAACCAGCAGGGCGGACAATCTGTCCAGGTCACTCACTCATCGCACTGATGATACGCGGCACAGGCTAATCACAGACACGGTCACTGCTCGCAACACTACACGACCGCGCCATGTTGTGTTTCGGTTCGTTTCGTCTAGGTCGCGGAAACAGTAAACACTCGTGCCAGATATATTGCTGTGCCGGACATAGGGACGCAACTGACGCTGAGGCGCCCGTGACCCCGCCCGGCGTCCCTCGAGCCAGACAATGCCCTCTGGGTATGCGCCGGCAGAGGCGCGCTCAGGGACGGAGCTGGCGGTCGCGAGACAGGGGCGACTCCAGGCAATACAGTACGGTGGGGTTAGGCTACAACATAACAGGAACCTACCACTTGCATGAGCAAATTTTTACTGTTTTATGGTTATGATGCCCTAGGTGGTGCAACAAATACAAAATTAATTAAATGAGGCATCAATTTGATAAAGTTATGCTCTTGGGCAGCCCACAAAATCTGCGCACTTTACCCGACATCGAAGTAACATTCTGCGACCATGATTTACTCCCCATTTGGGAAGCCAAGAACCTCTGCCTCACCTTTGATCGTTCTCCTTTGATCGCCGCACCTTTGATCGGCAATGGCACCAAACCGAATCTCTCTCGCATTAAACAAATACTTAACTATTCAGCTAAAGTATTTTTTTCAGTCGCAAAAAGTATGATCATGTGTCTAATTTGCTGGAGCGACTGGGGTGGCTCAACGCTGAGCAGCTCACGTCATACCACACGATGTGTCTCGTGCACAAGGTGTGAACCAAGACCTTCACTGTGAGCCGAAGGTCTTGGCGGCCGATCCCACCACTGCACTGTGGCCGAGGCTCGCGGCCGTGACCTGGACGTTGTCACGCGGCAGGACCACCTGGTATGTACCGCGGTCCCGTACCGAAATGGGGAGGAGCCGGTTTTAGTGCAGGGGACCGGCGTCGTATAGCACCCTGCCACCCGATCTGTCGCGGCTCCCTCCGCACCTGTTCAGTCGCCGTCTGAGGCGGCACCTCAGGGATGGCCGGTCGGCTCAGGTTTAATCCGTATGTCTCGATGATGGTGTATATTTTGTTTTGACTAACGTGTGCTTGTACTTGTGTGACTTTTGCTGTGTGGCGTTGTGCGTGTGTCCGTGTGCGTGTGCGTTGTATGTTCCGACCACATTACTCTAGTTTTATATTAGCGACGAGAGGCAGTAATAGCCGCAAGTATATTGCGGAATGCCTTAATAAACAGTATGAGTATGAGTACCAGGGGCACCACCGCGCCGGTAAACCAAGACCACCACCGCGCCGGTGTACCAGGGGCACCACCGCGCCGGTAAACCAAGACCACCACCGCGCCGGTGTACCAGGGGCACCACCGCGCCGGTGTACCAAGGGCACCACTGCGCCGGTGTACCAGGGGCACAACCGCGCCGGTGAACCAAGGGCACCACCGCGCCGGTCTATCAGGGGGACCACCGTGCCGGCGTACCAGTGCCACGACCGTGCCAGCGTACCAGGGCCACGGCGGCGCCGGTGTACCAGGAGCACCATCGTGCCGGTAGGCGGCACTGTGGGGCGAGGGGAGACACCGGGGCACCGTGCCTCCTTGAATCCAGGAGGAAAATCATGGTCTGATGCCGCCATCAAATCACAAGCATTGGTCGTACGGAAGAAAAAAATCGCGAGATGATGCTAAATTATAATTGCTAAATTAACCCGCGAGTTACTGGGGGGGGGGGCTATTTTTTGCCCCCCCCCCCCTCCCGTTATTTTGCAATAACTCCCAAACGAACACTGGTATCGTCACTAAACTTGCAGTACCTTCTCTAACATCAATTCTACACATGTTGGCAAACGGAAAAATATGAGGCTATATATATATAGGTCAACCGGGGATGACGTCAGAGTGACGTCATGTTCTTCGGCTTTTGTTGCAAAATAATGGTTTGCGGAAAACGCTGTTAAAGGTACGATATTTGAGATAAACTAAATTGTTATAAATCAAATTACTAACAATAGACCGGGCTATCAAACTGCTATCTCGGATTGTTGAGTTGTTTTTTAATATTTTTTTTGGAGAAATCCATTTTTTTAAACAAAATTTTCAAGAAAAAATCAGAATTATCAAAAACCGGAATATATGTGATCAAGACGTATGCGGTGAATATGTGTACCAAATTTAAAGTCGATATCTATAAAAATGACCGAGTTATCACCTTTAAATGACAAAAATCGACCACTTCTCGCAGCATTACTATGCATAAAAAACGCATTTCCATTTTTGCTTTTACTTATATATATATGGAACAAACAATAATCTAAGGTCATTTTTCGCGTTATAGACGAAAAACAAACCCATAAACATGTGTTACAACGCCTAATGACCGTAATCTGCAGTTTGACCTCGTGACCTCGGCTGACCTTGACTTTACCCAAGGTCATAAACAGCTTAGAAAGGTACTTAGAAGTGTCAGACACACGAATGATACCGATTTATCCACAGTTTATGCGTTTAATATCGCAATTTTGCGCGACAATTCCATCCATCGAGACCTTTTGACACGGTCAAACATTTTGTACTTGACCTGACCTGTGACGTTATCAGTGACCCCGAGGTCAACAATATTATGTTTCCCTCGATAAACTTAACAGGGCTATCGAATGCCGTTTGAATTTTTACATTCGGTCCCGTAGTTCCGGAGATCAGAGGGGGGGGGCTAAAAATAGCCCCCCCCCAGTAAGTCGCGTTATGAAATATACCCCAGTAACTCGCGGGTTAAGCACAAAAATGTCCCTTCATACCTCCCGTGCCTTGGGCTATTAAGACGCACCAACGTGCCCTTATACCAGAGGCAACAACGTATCGGACTCGAGGGGCCCTGAGAGACCCTTGGGCTGATACATATAGATTATAGACCCTTTCGATTATTTAGGCCTTAGTTATCCAGACAAAAACACAAATAAGCAACGAATTCCGCGCCACTACGAGGCGCAAATCAATCAGTGTTCTTTTATAGTACAAAAGGGTCTTATATAGACTGTACACACTGGCGGTTGCAGGGGGAGGATATGGGGACTATGACCCCACATTTGGCCTTAAATGGGGGGGGAGCAACATGTCTTTTAACCCCACCTTTTGCTCCAGACATATTTCCTCGTTTTGACCCTGCATCCTGGTTCCAATAGCAAAAATTAGTTCTCCATCCCGCTCAAAATCTCAAATTTTGCCGCCGCTTCGCGGCGCAATAATAGTTGTATTGGTTTACTGGCGGGTCCGAGAATGCGGGGGGGGGGATGGGGCTAAAATTTCGCTCCGCGTCAGCAGCGAAAAAAAAGTTGTTGACCGGGGGAGGGGGGGGGGGAGGAGTCTGGTCGTCAAGGCGAAAAATCGTTGAACGGGGGGTAGTGGTGTCGAGTTGTTAAAGAGAAGGTCATTCACCGGGGGATTTGTTTTCTTCCTAATTATCACTTCTTAAAGCCAATGCAGGAACACTTTTGGGCGGGGGACATCCTTGTATTGAATGTCCGCCATGCTCCTATGGGGGGCATTTTCCCCTAATGCCCCCACTCCTCTGGATTCGCCAGTGGTAAAACCAGACAAACCCAATTTTACCTCTTCTGTCGCTTTCAAACATTTTTTTTGTAGCTGAGTTCATGCTGAGTCTGATCTTGACTAGTTGGAAATTATAAAAATTGTGAGACCTCTACTCATAGCACCCATAAAATGCACCGGGATAAGTACCTAAGCAAGGTACAAAATGGGTGTCAGATTTAAAATTGGTACCTGAAATTACTTGAGTCTGGATATGACCAGAGACTAAAGTAGTCATCCAAAGCTATAGTAATTTAAAATAACCTTGACAATGACACATATTAACTTTACCTACAAATTAACAAAGTGTGAATTGTATTTGGCTACATGTTTACAGGAAAAGGGAAAACAACGATACCCAAGTCCCAGTCACAATTCCTCAAATACTGTCGAAATGCGTTCCACGCACGCTATTCAGCGCTATAAACTTTGGCGCCAAAACGCGACATTTTTGAACTTACGTTGGTTGCAGGAATCGCTCCAGATCGAAAATAGCGCTAGACCCGCCACGCATATTTGGAAATATCGAATATAAAGTCAAGGCCCATCATACTTAGGGACAGTAGCGCACCGAGTATCAACTATCAGGTCATGCAGGTCATGACCTGGTCCTTTGGACCAGAGGCACCCATGAAAAGCTGGCGCCCCTCCGATCAGTCACGACGCCCCGCTGGCCAATGACGGCGCCACTCCGGCCAGTGAGGACGCTCCCCCGGCCAGTAACGGCACCCTTGTGGCCAGTGACGGCGCCCCCGGCCGGTGAGGGCGTCCCCTGCCATAGACGGTGCCTCTCCGGCCCGTGACAGTGCCCCTCCGGCCAGTGACCACGCCCCTCCGACGAGTGACGGCGCCCCTCCGACTAGTGACTGCCCCTCTTTGGCGACAGATGGTGCCCCTCTGGCCAGTGAGTCTCCTTCCGCACAGTGCGGAAGGAGAGGCGCCCCCCTGCAAAATTTCGCCAATATTGGTGGCGGCCCTGTCGATCGGGTGGCGCCCCTCAAGGCAATGACCTGGTCCTTTGTGAATTTCTGCGTACGCCACTGCTTAGGGAGTCATAAGTCAGTCAACGCTCAAGTTATTACTTTGAAATTTGGTTTGGGCATCGTCCATACTTGGTTCTCCAATATATATTCCGACTTTTTCATATGATGTGATATTTTATATGATTTTATGAAGAAAAACGAATTGGAGAAAAAAATCCACCAAATCAAAATTTCCAAACATGTTCAAAAACCGCAATATATATTGGAGAATGAAGTATAGACAATACCCACACCGAATTTCAAAGCAATGTCTTTAGTTTTGGCTGACTTATGGCTACTTAAGTACGGTGGGTCTGGATTTTGTATTCGACATTTCCAAATATGCACGCGCCACTTTCCCTTCTGCTACCAAAATGCTTCAAAATAGAGGAAACACGAACGAAGAAAAAATAACGATTTTTTTTTGTCGCAAAAGGTTATTTTCGAAGTCAGTACCCATTTTTCATCGCCAGTTTCAGCTGATTCTGAAGGGGGCTAACTTTTATTTCCGCCCCTGTCGAGCGCGGGATGGGGGGGGATTTTGCCCCTGCCGCCCCCTGGATCTGCCAGTAGTCAGACGCGCCACTTTCCCTATCCCTACTGCTACCAAAATGCTACCGAAGAGGAAACACGAACGATTCAAAAACATATTTATTTATTTCGCAAGAAGTTTTTTTTTCTCGCAGGCAGCACCCATTTTTCATCGCCAGTTTCAGCGTTTTTTTGGGGGGAGGGGCTAATTTATATTGCCGCCCCTGTCGAGCTTGGAATGGGGGGATTTTGCCCCTGCCGCCCCCCCCCCCCCTTGGATCCGCCAGTAATACAAGGCAATTCACTCACGCGATCCTCTGCCACCGAGCAGGCAGCAGGAAACCAAAGGATGTGACGCTGCGTGGACAAATTATAACTTACGTTGATTGTGCATCACTCCAAAATAGCCTCAGATGTGCCACTTTCCCTATCTCTACTGCTACCAAAATGCTACAAAATAGAGGAAACACGAACGAGGCAAAAACAAAAACAAAAATACTTCTTTCGCAAGAAGTTTTTTTTCGCAGGCAGTAGGTACCCATTTTTTCATCGCCAGGTTCAGCGGATTTTTTTTTGTGTGGGTGGGGGTGGGGGGGGGGGGGTAATTTCTATTGCCGCCCCTGTCGAGCTTGGGATGGGGGGGGGGGGCTTAAGCCCCTGCCGCCCCCTGGATCCGCCAGTGTATGGGTGTCCATTTTGCGTAAATACCATACTGGTAGTTTAAGGGCAGCTTTTGTGACAAATTTTCTTGAAGCGCCTCCATTCGCAAAATCCTGCCTATATTTTAGTTCAAGAACATTTTTGAAGTCCGCACGAGACACAAAGCAATATGACACACTGCTATCGCATGCATAAGATTTACTGCTCGTAAAAAACGGCTACCCCCTGGTCACCAACCTCGACTTCCCTCTTGGTCAATTCTTCATCAGCCGTCTGGGGCCGCCCCTGACTGTACAAATTGTATATTTTAGCACCATCCGCGGCACTTTAAATGATAGAAAGGTTACGACTGATATTGCAAATACCTATAGCCAACGTTGTCAATTAAAAACAAAAACAAATGTTGAAATAGGGGCACCCTCAAAATATAGTGGACCAAATCCTTTGAGCTTTCAGATTTGGGTATAGTTAGGGGCACCACTGCAATTGATGACCCCCCCTTGAAGATTTTCTGGATCCGACCCTGCGTCAGCTGCGAGAGATGCGTGTCGATAATCTGGCGATTTGTTCGCAGCTGGGCCGATATCAGCTGGGCCGATGTACCAGTAGTCCGCCCCTGTAGCTCAGTTGGGAGAGCGCTGAACTTCTGACCTAACCCGGTAGTGGCAGCCCGGGTTCGATTCGCTGCGGCGCTCGCTATTTGCCCCTGCCTGGGATGGCCTGTGGCCGGTGGCAGCGGTCGCACTCAAGGTCAGGTGACGTCAGAGGGCGGGGCGGACCGTGTCCAGGTATGTCGGGCACGTACAACTTTCGCTTCTAAATTCTGCTGGACGCCAGGAATTGCTTGATCGGGTGGTGGGGTCAGGGCCTGCGAAACAAGCTATGCTTAGCGCGGGGCCTGACCTCGGAAATCCATCCATTCAAAAACATTCAGATTAAATTTATCAAACAAAAACAATCATATTGTAGGTTACTGTTGGTAATACCTAGCAGTGAATTTCCACTCACGTATAGTGTTTGGACGCGTAGTTTGTCATATTGTAGGTTACTGTTGGTAATACCTAGCAGTGAATATCCACTCACGTAGTGTTTGGGCGCGTAGTTTGTCATATTGTTGGTTTGTACTGATTGATGAATACAATCATACTTTTCTAAAATCTGCATCAAAGTAAGCCGACAGTCGAACATTACTCATCAAGCCAACAGGCAACATGACACAAATGTAAAACAAAATGTTATGCTTGCTCTTCTCTGGAAATTTAAAAGAGAACATAGTTAATAGAAAATTTGACATCTCCAACAAGTGAAACATGTAGCCAATTATAAGATCGTCCGAGATATGGTATACGATACGATATCTCGTATTAATTTAGTGCCGAATAAGTGCTTAATTAAGCACTACTCATTACGCATAACGTAAACTACGCCAAACATTTTGATCAGCCAAAACGGCCGCGGGCTACTAAAGCTGATTTCGACGGTGAATCAGCGGTCTCGGCAGGTCAGCAGAGCCGGTCTAAGCTGGTTCCATACTGGCCCGATTCCAAATAATGTAAATGATTGTGAGTGGTTAATAAATTAACTATTTTAACTATTATAAGATTAACTTCGATTTGACGCTCCAATATAAATATATCGTAAAATGTGATCCTCCTTGTTTGCTTTTCCCGAATTATATTAAACCGCATGACAGTAAATATTTTGTTCCTGGTCAAAATTACCGGATGACCTCTCCCCGGTTGTCAGGCTTAGACCACCAGGGTGGATCTGAAGAAAACCCATCATCCTCACTCACCACTGATGGCAAAATTTGAGGCCTACTAGTGAGTGCATGCATGGCATGAGTCAGACGGAGGCAGGGCTACTACAAGGATGTTTACCTTATTGGTTGTCTTTAAAATGGAGGACCTATTGCTGCCTGTATAGCACGCGTTCTCTTCAGTTTTGCTGATGGCTATGGTCAGAAATGATCAAGGCCCTATAACAACGAAATGACCGAGGAGAATATGTTTCGCGATGAAATTGGGCCCTGCGAGGGTTCACGGAAACCCTGTTTATCAGCAAGATATGGACAAAAGTGTGCATGATATAGGTGGATATGGGACACAATTGTCTGGACTTTTCAATGGCCTATGTTTCAGTGAACAATACCGCTCCATTTCCTGTCCAGGCTCCAGGGTTGGAAGCAAAATAATAAAGCAGGTTGGAAATCCAAAAGGTAAAATGAAATGCTTTCCCCTTGATAATTAACAAAGCCATCAGCGGAACAGCCCCATATTTACATAACATTTGTAGAAGAGACATTCATATACGCCAGGAAGTTGGTTTCATACCTTTGGCCCTTTTGGTTCCTGATATGTGAATTCAAAACGGAAAAACGCCGGAAAATCAACTGATCCACAGTCAAAGCTTACTGGCGCGTGCCTCTTTCTCGCGGAGACCCACATCTGGTATGACACTATTTGCCGTTCTTTCCTCTACAAAAAAAAGTGACAGTTTCATCCCGATCCCACCTATATAGTTGGCGAGATATTCGTCCGAAATTGTTTCAGTTTTCGGCCGTTTTTAACACTCCAAAACCTCGGCCGTCACATGTTAAACCTATGGGAACTTTAAGCATGCGCCACGCTCTCGCTAGACACCGCACCGGGATTATTTTGAGCCTAAACAATGTATTATCCACTAAGCTACATTCTGATAACAGTTCAGCTCCGCTAAGTTTTTTGAATCGTGAGATATCCCCAAATTTAATACATACACCAGTAAGACGCCTTAATCGGCGAAGGACGAGCGAGCCCGTAGAAACCCGATAGCATTGCTAGTATTGTGGTCTCAAACCACTTACCAAATTTCAGCCTAATCGTTCCAGCTGTTTCTGAGTTAACCCTATTTGTAACAGGCTCCTGACTACCCCTATTTGTAACAGGCTCCTGACTACCCCTATTTGTAACAGGGGGGGGGGGGGATTCCGCCCTCCGGAGATCTCGAGATCTACCCGTCCGATTTTCGAAAATGAAACGGTTTTTGGTTCCCCTCAAAACAATCTACATTTTTAAATAATTAAAAAAAAAAAAATTGGGATAGGGGAGCAACAGGGGGGCAAAAACTACAAATTTTAGTGGTATTTTTTATCCGACATAGCTTTCATGTTTATCGACCGATTTTAACACAACTAATAGGAATCGATAGAGATTGAATTGGAAATTGATATATGACGGTGACGTTTGCAAATTCAAAAATCAGAGGCGTGTGCAGGTCACTCAATATGGGGATGAAGTAAATGCGTAATAAAACCATTTTTTGATGTGTTTTTTTTTTATAAATGAAATGGTATGTCATTGAGACATTATACAAAACAGTTATAAATCTTCTTTTTTTTTGCCATAGGCGGTACCAGGTTAGTGAAAAAGGAGGTAAAATTGGGAAAAAGGATTAACCGCAGACAACTTGCTACCCAGCACTATAAATATGTTACTGATCGTAGATAGTTCCTTTTTGCATGTTGTACTTCATCATAGGCGTATCCAGGATCCAAACTGGGGCGGTGCAAGACCTTTTGATAAGTATATTATCCGCTATTATGATACTAACTAGTCAACAGTGACTATTTCACTTACAACTTCAATTAACATTGCTTACCCCCCTTTTTGCCCTACCTGGACTCGCCTATTATCTTATAATCGTTCGTAGAGTAGCCTGTGGTGCGTGTTTCATCCGAAAACTGCAGTATGTTATGTCATTGTACGCCCATACCTCTTAGTTTCCTTGCAATAATATGACCCCCTTTCTTCTATTTCTGAGCGCGCCTCTGCAAAAAATGACTTTATTCCCTTTTCTGGTCTCATATGTGCATATATTATTATAAGCTAAACGTATATTGCGCCGTTATCGCTGGCATATCGTCATCACCATGCCAGTCACCCCCCTTTTCATGTTCCTGAACACGCCCCTGAAACTCTATATGTAATAAATTATGCAAATAATGGAAGCAGAAGCTATCTTCTACATCTTGATAGCTATAAATGCCCCTTACATTGCCCTATTGGCTTCCCGCCAAGCATTGAATACTTCCTGGAAACCCCCCCCCCCCCTTTCAAGCCCCTGAAACCGCCTCTGCCATGCAATTTTTATGATATTTCATTAACATCAACTAATTTGCACTTGTTGCAATCACCGTAAGCCGATGTAACTCCTTCATACTTGATGCAGTTAGGAAGAAACCGTGAAGATCGCATTTCCGTTTTGTCGCCAAATGTCGCCTCCGAACCCACCCAAAACTGTGCCCTGGCACCGCCTCTGTTCAGGTTAAGAACTCAAAATTTGGACTCCAAATGCGGAGTTCAATTCTATGAAAAGTCCCAAAATTTCATGGGCCTGGCCGTTCTGGAGATATCTGCGAAAAACATGAGGGGGGGGCGGAATCCGCCCCCCCCCCTGTTACAAATAGGGTTAAGGAACAGGGGTGTGCACGTACGCACGTGCAGTGTAACCCAGAGTTTGACTTGCGTGACATTGCCAGTTTTGTAGTCTCAAACTACACACCAAATTTCAATTTAATCGGTCCAGCCGTTTATCAGCTATAGCAGAATAACGTTTTCTGACACTCCTGACGCGGCACGTGCCACGTGCCATGCTG